>JAUEKZ010086162.1:4593-16383 GCA_031471865.1 Melibe leonina | reverse complement strand
TAGATAGATAGATAGATAGATAGATAGATAGATAGATAGATAGATAGATAGATAGATAGATAGATATATAAATAGATAGATTGATGAGTGACCCATTGTTTTACATAACAGAATTTCGTGTCATGCTTCCACTAAGTTCAATGGCCGTCATTTTACGTGTCAGATACTACGAAGTATCATATCGATGACGCAAATGTAGGATTTTATGAGTGACAACTTGGCAGAAAGAGGATCCCGGAGTAGATAATATGTAATTTTCATATGGTCTTTTGCGTCTGTCGCGTGTGTATATGAAGGACCTGGCTGCTTGGCTGTTGCCAATTTGACGCCCTTTTAACCCTTTCACTGCTAAGGCCACTAAAATCCTCAAAACCTGCTTGTTCTCATATCAGATAAATCAGATTTCAGTTAACTGACATATGCCATGTAATCAGGCTTTTGGCATATGTCAGTTCAATGAAATCTGATTTATCTGGTATAAGAACACGTACAATTTTAAGATTTTTCATGTAATTCATTTGGGCTAGAATCAGACCTCGCAGTGAAAGGGTTAAACACAATGTATGTCATATCAAGGGAGGAGCTCCCTAGACACGTTAACGTACTGCCACACATAGATGTACGGTGGACTAACTCGAACAGCTCACTTGGTGACAGCATACTGACTCGGGGCCAACTAGTGTTTGTACCGTTTTCATAATGCCGAGCTTCTAACATGCCGATTTTCATGTCCGAGAAGACGTCGTCAGGGTTCGAACCCCCACCCTAGCGACTCCGACACGCACACTCTACACACTGATCTAACGAGCCGATGTGAAGATCTAAAGGTGAATAATATGTTGTCCTTTGAGCTATGTAAAATGAGATTCACACACACACACACACACACAAATAGGTAAAAGTACATTGTGTGGTTATCCCTCTTTGTTTTTTTCCAAAGGTAGATTTTGACATTTGGGCTTGTCTCAAAGGAAAATTGGGATATTCCTGGCGTTAGCCGCTGTGCAGCGCCGCAATTTGGACAGTTAGGGCAAAGTGCCTTACCCAAGGGCACAGTGTCAGAGTGATTGTACATTTTTCGATTGGATAGATTGGGACTAGGATTACGTCATCATTTACTGACTACGTGTCTGCAGTCACAAATGCTACACACCACTCTTTCGGGTTTTTTTTAGTTCCGTTAACCAGAGCTTAATCCGGTTTATGTAGTGTGAAAGGGACAGTTGAGAAAAAATTGAGATGTAGTAATCCTTTCTCAACAGGACACTATCTTACAATCACACAAGATCTACTTTCCAAATCGGCGATCGTGTACACATGTGTCATTGCCAACTCAAACACATGTGCGAAGAAGTCACGTCTTGTAGCTGTGTGCGTAGGTGTGCGCGTGCGTTTGTGCAATTCAAGTGCGTATGTGTGTGGTGCTATGTGTGTTTGATTTTTTTAAAGGAGGGGATGTGGGGAAAGATGGAGGACAAAAATTAATCGGAAACAACGTAATGGATACGCAAATAATGTCGATCTTTTAGCGCTGATATTTGTCTTCTAGATAGAGATGTTTAGAGGCGCTACTAGTTGGTTGGCCATACCACTCTAGACAGTTCAGTGCTTCGAATATCTAACTCACAAACAGCATACTTACAACGGGCCAACCAGCTTTAACGCTTTTCCCATTGTGCCAAGCGCCTGGCTGCAAAAAATACCGACTTTGACGTCCTGTTCCTCGGCGGATTTTGAACATATTAACGACACAAATTCTACAAGGTTTGCCTGTTTTATACTAGATAAAGCAGATAAATATATATATATATCACTCACTCTCTCTCTCACACACACACACTCTCCCTCTCTCTCTCACACACACACTCTCTCTCTCTCTCTCTCTCTCTCTTTCTCTCTCTCACACACACACAAATATATTTATTTTTTAGTTATATTTAAGTACAGTCTACAAACCTGTTATTAATACACGAAATGAGATCCGCTTGAAAAAAAAGGAAAAGTTTTGATTTATCACATGTGCGCTTTGAAGCCCTCGAAACACGTTGCTACATCGAGCTCTTTTTCTTCACAAAGTGAAAAATATTATATCGTCATCACCTTGTGCACATTGACCATTGAACAATATTGACCAAAATACGTATGTCCGGTCCAGACCGAGACAGATCAGTTTGAAGCTGATCCACTACAGTGACCACTGGTCAGGGCTACACACGTACAGGCAGATTGGTCCAAGACGGTCATCGGCGACTGGTGTGATTGATACGGTCACTGGCTGACCAGACTGCATCCTTCATCTGATGTGATTTATGATGGGTGTGTGTGTGTGTGTGAGAGAGAGAGAGAGAGAGAGAGAGAGAAAGAGCATGGGATATACATAAAACGTATGTATGTGTGTTAAAAAAAGAGTTTCAGAAAGATAAATAGATAGATAGATAGATAGATAGATAGACAAACAGATATATAGATAGATAGATAGATAGCTAGATAGAAAGATAGATAGATAGATAAATAGATAAATCATATATGTGAGAGAAAAGTGTTTGAGATGCATTTATGCATGTGCTATCAATAGAGAGAAAGAGAGAATGTGTGTGAGAGAGAGAGAGGGAGATCGAGAGGGGGCAGGAAGATTAGATAGAAAGAGAGAGAGAAAAAGATAGTGAGAGAGTGTATGCTTGCTCCCTTCAAGCCCCCACGTCAACGAGATGAGTAAAGATAGATTGAATGAAAAGCTATTGGGAAGATAGGTGTCTGTAATGTGTAATCGTGTTAATACCTGAATCTCTCTCAGTTACTCTACACACTACACACTACACACGTAGTGACGAAATGGGCTGAGGATTAAGTACAATATAAAGAGGAGGTAAATAAGTCTGTGTGTAATGTGTAAGTGTGACACACGCCATGCATGAACATCCACACATTCCTATATATTATATATGATATTATTATTTACAAAAGTATATATACACATTAAAAAAACATATACAAAAACAGCTAGATTAACATCAACATTGCGACAAAAGGCATATGTCAAAGAGTCGTTGGTATAAGTATAAAAACATTTATGCACAAAAAAGTGAACAAAAGAAAGAAGAAAAAAACCAAACAAATCACATAACATTAAAAAAAATTGCGATGAGATGAAGGAGTGTCTGCATGTCGTTTATTGATTAAATAAAACAACAACAAGCAAACAATAAAAGGTAAACAAAAATTTAAAAATCCAAATAAGCTAGTTGCAATATATTGTTTATTAGTATTGCTTTGAAATTCACGAGTTACTCCCCATGTTGTTTACGTTTACAAATTTTGTTGATATGACAACCAGGGTATTTTGTTGCTCCCATTTATAATGGGTTATTTGCCCTTGTACTATATTTTCTAACAAGTACATCAGTTGAGCATTTTGAATATCCAGAGACACTGTTCTTCAATCTCGAATCATCCGGCTAAAACCTACACAATAACACAAGTCTTAATAAACAAAATTCTTAAAACGTATTTCCCTAACAAATCGTAAACATTTCCTCAAAACAAGCGTAATCAAACTAAAGACGAGCCACTGTGTCAACATAATGGAAGCCTGAAGAGAAACCGAAGGTAACAACAATAACAAAAACAACAACACGTGTGTGTGTGTGTGTGTGTGTGTGTGTGTGTGTGCTTGTGTAAGTATGTATATGTGTGTACAGTATGTGTGATATTTGAAAGCATATGTGAGTGTGTACATGTGTGCAATATCTGAATCTTTGTGTGTGTATGTTAGTGTGTATATATGATTTTATTGTGTGTGTAGTGCGTGTGTCAGTGCAGTGTGCCAGTGCAGTGTGTAGTGCAGTGTGTCAGTGCAGTGTGTAGTGATGTGTGTCAATGCAGTGTGTAGTGATGTGTGTCAGTGCAGTGTGTAGTGATGTGTGTCTATCCAACGATGGCAGAGGCAGAGCTGGCACAAGCAGCAGGAATGGTCAGCAGCTCCTTGGTCTTGACCATAGGCATGAAGTTGTTGAACATGTACACACTGTCGATCACTGCAATGGAGAAGGGCGTGGACAGTGGAGTGTTTAGGATGGTGGTGGTAAGGGGGGAGGCGTAGGGGGGATAGGGCAGCCAGTATTGATGTGGAGTGGTTAGTGAAGGTGATTATGATGATAATGACGATGATGATAATAAGGATTGTAATGATACCTACACTTTCAATCAAAATGCACCAATAATAATAACAATTATAAAAATGATAAATAATGACGATAATGATGATGATAATGATGATGATAATAATAATGGTAATAAGGATGATGATGATGTTGATATGATGATAATTATAATAGTATAATAGTAGCTATAATGATGACAGTGATAATAATAATAATAGTAATAAACTTATTATGAGAATGACAATGAAAACAACAAAATGCATTTAGAAATGATGATAACAATAATAATGACTATGATGGTCTAGATGTCGCTAAGATAAAGGTAGAATGATCAAAGTCTTCCATTAATTTTCCCCAGCATCGATATTTTTTTATTACTATTATTTTTGTTTCTCCCATGAGAGAAAATAATCTACAAAAAAATCAATTACTCGCATACTATAATATATCAATTTGCATTTACACTAAGTGGTGTCCAGGGCATTAACAAAAGCCTTCAATTCCCTCTTGCCTTATGGCCAACTTCTCTATGGAACCCTGTGTCTGTCATAACCCTTTCATCTTCCTCTTCACAGTCTTCATCCATGTTGTTCTTATCCTTCCTTGTCTTCTCTTTCCTTTTTTTTTTTTGCAGAGGCGCAATTGCAAATGAGAAATATTTCTCAACGAAAAATAATAAGAGTATCATTATGATGCTGTGACCACTTATCAACATTATAGTCACAAGTCACAAGGTTTTGTGTATCTATTTTTTTTAAACTCTTTCACAGCGAGGTAAGATTCTACCCAAACTGAAATATGCAAAAATCTTGAAAATGAACGTGTTCTTAAAATTCAGATGTCAGTGAACTCACATATTATGCCATAAGGCTTTTGGCATATTATGTCCGGCTCCGTTCACTGAAATCTGATTTATCTGGTATAAGAATAGGCAAAATCTTGAAGATTTCTGTGTCCTAGCTTAGCATTGAAAGGGTTAATTTGACTTACTAGTTGCGCTTCCGGCTACAGACTTGACACTTTCCATGATGGGAGTGCAGTTGTCCTGGGAGAGACCCAGAATGATGTCTACCTTGTTCTCCAGTGTGAAGGACCAGCCATCATAGGTGATGCCCTTCGTCTCCGATCCGATGCGGGAATCACCGATGTACTTGAGGTTGGTCACCGCTGGTATGCACAGGACGGAGAAAGAAAAAATTAACTTATATAAATCTAATAAATAATAAAATCTATTTACAAACGGAATGTTAATAAAGGAAATAATGGCCATGGGGAAAGTTTTAGAATTAGTTTTTAAATTTATTTCTGGGTCTAATTTTGTTCAGTGCTCGTAATGTTAGGGTATTTGTTGACGTTGTGCATACAGATTAGAGAATGATAGACTGATATGGTGATAATAACATAGTTATAGCTTTAAACTCTCTGATCTCATGCACACAACACAGCACAGTTGACCATACCAGCCTTCTCAACATCCTGACCACGACGGACTTACCATTCATATTATCTGTCGTGTGGTCAACACAACTGGCGAAAAAGTGGTCGTTATTCTGTGACTGGGAGCACTTGTAGTCAGCGGGGTTTGAGGAAGACATGTTGACGTAGTAAGTCTTTTTCTGTGGATGGGGGTAAGCAAATCAAAGGTGTTAAAAAAAACATGCTAAGAAGAAAGTCTGATGATGGAGAGCGACCCGGATGTAGTCTCACAGCGACGCGGCTTGTTTAAAAAGAAGAACGACATTTGAGCCTTCATGCCCATTATTGTCCTGTAGCTAATCCCGGTTTCCATAGCGTGAATCAGACAACTGAAAATAGCTGCCACCCCGTGAAAAACACCAATTTATCGTTTGATAAATTCTCAACTCGGTCACGAATATGTGGGTCGGTACCCATTTTATATCAAGATCAAGTGAGTCAACATCCCCCGACCCCCCCCCCCCCCCGCCCAAAAAAACAACAACCCAATAACAAAACAGCAAACATAACTCCAATGTGCAAAGCAAACATCTGCAAATAAGCACGTTACAAGTATATCACCATTGAATTCATATAATTCTATTGCCATTTTCTTTTGCTGATGGCACCGAACAGAAATAAGTGTCTCTGACTTTACACACATTTGTTTAACGTGTTCATGAATTGAAATAAAATATTCCCATTATTGCTGCTGTTTCAGCCACCAGTCATTTTGAAAAAAAAAAAGATCTACATTTTATCGCATTCCAAAACATTATTGTCAACTTTTTTCATATGTTTTTCATTATATATACGACACAGCTTATAGCAGCCTTTACTGTAATTGTAAACTATTTACTCACGTCAACGTAATCTTTGAAGACTTGTGCCATAACTTTTCCGTCGGCGATCGAGATAATGTAGAATCCCTCTCTTTTTGTGGCGTCATCATGGGCCGACTGCAGTGACATCTGAGAAAGTAAAGGTAGTAGTTAGAAGACGATTCGGGGCGATTCAGAAATGAATGCCTGGTAGTTATCATCATGCCATGTACTATTTTAGCCATGTCCAAGTAAAGTTAAGTATGAATTAGTAAAAAACAATCTGGCCGGAAATCGATTCAATTCCGTAATCAACCACGGCATACATTAAAGGCAAATAACACAAGGCAGCGAGCCCTATCCACTTGACCATCCGTTATACCCTTTCACAGCGGGGTCTGATTCTAACCCAACTAAAATGTATATGCAAAATATACGTGTTCTTATACCAGATAAATCTGAATTAAGTGAACTGACATATGCCAAAAGCCTGAATGTCCATTCAATGAAATCTGATTTATCTGGTATAATAACAGGCACATGTAGAAGATGTGGCTGTCCTTAGCATTGAAAGAGTTAAAAGCGAAGGGGGTAATCATGCAGACACTTCCCTCCATCGGTCGCTTGTCGCCCAATTGGTAATAATGTCGTCCTTTCTATGTTGCCTAACCATTCTGCGACAATGTCTGCCATTACCACAGTGCAATGTGTCTTCATGATTTTACGTGGAATATGAAGGTCTATAATTATATAACATGTTGTTTACCATTAAATAAAATTTATTTTGCTATATTCATCAAGCGTTTTGTCCTTGGGCATGATAATATATCACACACATTACCTCGCTTTTTCGGAGATGGGCGTTTTTATCAGCTATAGGTCATCTTGGGAATGACAAATATCTATAAGCATTTCACCTATTGCTTGCCATATTTCTGTACAAAGCGTACATAGAACTCACTGATTTCTTCAAGTCGGCCATATTTGCCTCCCACTGCTTGGGCAGGCAGCACATGACTTTCTTGTCCCCGGGCATCATACCCGGCATGGAACCGTCGGTGGGATTCATTCCTGGCATCGAACCCATACCCCCAGCGGCGGCGGAGGCGGCGGCCCCGAGGCATGAGCCCACTAGTAGGCTGCACAATGTGGCCACGAGAAGCATCTTTGGTAGGTGGAATAAGGATAGTATAGGATGGATGGGTGGATGGGTGGGTGGTGTACTCGGGGTCGATCTGGAACACAGAGATCATGATGATGAAGATGCGTTTGTTGTTTGTTGATCATGAAACATTAATCACGTTGACTTTCTCAGTACTTAGTATATTTGCGTCGCAGTAAGTCTGTAACATTCATAACTTTACAAATTTTGGTTCAAAATAATTGTATTTATGTTACCAGAATTTATTTACTACTTCAAAGTGAAAGAAATAACACAACACATTATATCATTTTGACGCTATTTAAATATTATAAAAAGTAACCAGGGATGTGTAGCAAGGGTTCTCTTCCCGTCTTTGTAAGCATTTCTACTTAGCAATAAAAATACCGATTTATTCCACTTTATGGAACTTGACACTTCTACTGTGCAGAGACTAGATTTGAGTTCCACAGAGACAAGCTATGATAATGAAGAAAGTAATCTACTGGATAAAAAAATAAAATAAAGATGCACATCACAGATTCGTTCAAATTGATAAACTAACAATAAATACCATCAGGTATTTCCCTTAC
Organism: Melibe leonina; assembly: GCA_031471865.1. Classification (NCBI taxonomy): domain Eukaryota; kingdom Metazoa; phylum Mollusca; class Gastropoda; order Nudibranchia; family Dendronotidae; genus Melibe; species Melibe leonina. The sequence goes on along the minus strand of JAUEKZ010086162.1, from coordinate 8,213 downwards.
CTGCAATCTGGACAGGCCGAGGGAAGGTGTGGGCAGTTTCTTTTATACTGACCACAGCCATCTCTCTCTCCCTCGTATCATCCCCGTCTTTCTCCGTCTCCCTCTAGTTCTCTAACACCCTCCTCTCTCTCTCTCTCTCTCTCTCTCTCTCTCTCTCTCTCTCTCTTTCTATATATCTATCTATCTACCGCTCTCGCCCCCCTCTCTCTCTCAATCTCCTGTCATACCTTCACTCAATGGCCGTCTGTTATCAGTAAGGAGCCTAGATACAGTCGTCCAGCAACCTCTGGAAGTTATTTCGTTAGCGCATGACACATCTAGCCCGAAGCCTCCCCTGGCCAAAACATGATAACATTATGCCAATATCAACGCTTTGAATTATACGATTATTTCTTAAACTTATTAGACACATACAAATCTACAAGATTTGCTGGTTCTTATGCCAAATATATGAGGTTTCAATGGAATGACAGATCCCTAAAGTCTAACATTCAGGATTTTGGCTTACGCCAGTCTACAGAAATATGATTTATAGGGTATAAGAACACGTAATCTTAAAGATTTTGCACATTCTGTTTAATTAGAATTAGACCCCGCTATAAAAGTTAGGGTTAAATAGCCCGAGAGACGCGTCGGTGAAACCTGTCATGATGATCAAACCATCATAGCGCGGACTTTAACCATCTATCCGGTGGTCTATTCGATGGGAAAAAAATTCTCAATTTTCAATTCAATTCATGATGCTGCAATTTACACAAGCATTATCAATGGCCTCTATATTTTAGTTTCCAAAATTTTAAAACATTTTTAACGAAAATTTTAAATAGCTTTTTTTAAAACTTCAAATGAAAAAAAAATAGTCAGAAAGAGAGTTCAAATTCTATTTTTTGAGGGTGCGCATTTTAGTGTGTGTGTAGGATATACACTACGCACAAACATGGAATAACCTAGTTTTGTTCTTGTGCTTTATCCTGCTTTGTTAGCCCAGCGCCATTTCGCATTTTCTCTGGACAAAAATAAATGTAGATACAACTCCTGTTGGTTGTCCTATGTTACCCTGGTGCAAGAAGGGTTCTAACTCATGCTCGAGTTGGAGAGACATGACAATATGCGATAGACCCGTCTAGGGGGTGGCATTTATTTTCACTTTACTGAAACAAGGGTATTATCTGAGTCTTTGATAATGATACAAGCCTTGATGTTTTTTAGAACTTATCTATCTTGAATAATACGTATGAACCTCAAACGATAGTAATTACTTGAGTAAAGTGCTAATCTGCATAACAACTCAGCATTGTTTTGCATCACATTGGGAAAAAAAGGTTTGAAAACAGAATGTCAAACTGAAGTTGAAAATTGCCCAACATGTTTTGTTTTTCTTCTTCTTCTGACTTGGAGTATAATTACTATAACGTCATAAGTTTTCCCACCATGAATTGTTTACAGCTGGGGTAAGGCTGTACCTTGCTTCTTTTTTTTTGCCCACTTTTCCTGGAATCCAAATATAAGTTTGGTTTAACCCTTTCACAGCCAGGTCTGATTCTAACCCAACTGAAATGGAAAAATATTGAAAACTTGCGTGTTCTTATACCAGATAAATCAGATCTCAGTGAACTGGCAGGCTTTTGGCATTTGTCTGTTCACTGAAATCTGATTTATCTGGAATAAGAACAGGTAAGCATTGAAGATTTTGGTGTCCTTAGCATTGGAAGAGCCAAGGTATGTTTGAAGAACAAAAAAATCAAGTCTAGAACCAAGTGACCCATAGAGCCAGATATTAATCCAGTTTTTGTAGCGTGAAGCGGGCAAATGTAAATGGTTGCATATCTAATTATACGACGCTGGTCTGCCGTAGATTACTTTCACAGACTAATAGATGGGCGGTGCCGATTTTACTCAAAGTGTTATCTTTTTTAAAGTTCATCGTGAGTTTTAGAGCGCTTTAAACTGCTTAGATCATATCAGTTCAAAGAACAGTTCATGTTTTGACTCTGTTGGAGATGTTTCATAGGAATATGATTGATAAGATGAAAATATCATCTCTTATCACAAAAGAGAGAAAATCCCATAAACAGATGATGGCCACCATCCATATCATGTATTTTGGTCCAGAGAGGTCCAAAGTCACTCATTCCTTCTAGATAGCCGTGGGCTCGGTAGTTAAATACCACTATGTAAAAGATGGATAATAACCCCAAGTCTTCCAAGACCAAGACCGGACCAAGACTGAACTAAGAGTGGTGTGTGTATGCCCGTTGAGAGAGCACTGAGCAGAGTGCTTGAAAAAGTAAGATAATGAGGTACAGCCAAAAATGAAGAATAAAAAAATGTGCCCACGCCCGCCAACTGCCCGCCTCTGTTGAATGAAGCAGTAGGAGTAAATTTGCTTGCTCAACGAAAAACTAAATTCTCGGGGGAGGATTCCAACCAGGTCTCCCCAGGTTCTGTACAGCTGTGTGTTTAGGCCTTTCCACTTTTTTATGAGGAGGGGGGGGGGGTGTGCAGTGCACACTAGAGCAAATTGTTCAGGATATCGGATATCCCCACGTAGACTTGCGATTGCGGGATATCGGTTTTCTTTCGTTTCTGGTCAGAATTGTGTCTTCTGGTGTTGTTGGCGAGTGCGGGTGCGGGTCCGCATAATATTCAGTCGATCGTGGATGAGTATCCAGTCTACGTCAACCCAAGGGCGTAAAACAAATCTGCTGAAGGGCGTAAAGAAGGAATTGTAGGAGCTTTCCCGCCCACCTTGCGCTCGGCGTTGTGGTTACAATACATGGATGATATAATATTCGACTGTTAGCTTAGTCTTGGTCCTGCAAGTTGTCCAAACCGATTTATGGTCATTCCCCGTGTTTCAAGCTGCGGTGCCTAACCTAATGGCCACTTGCTGTCTAGAAGAACTGAGTACGTTTGTACACAAAGTGCGGTGAAATTTCCTGGGTCTCCCTAGACCATAGTGCATGATGTGGGTGGTAATCACAATATGTTTGTGGGTATTGCTTTGTCATTGTGATTTTTTTTTTACTGTGAATCACCTCTTTGTAAAACGTCCCTAGCTGGTCAAAGCCCGCCTTTTTGTGGTGCATGTCCAAAAGGCAAACTCACTCATCGGGACATTTACATAATTGCAATCGTACTTTATTCCTAAAATGCTATTTATTTGTAGCTAAGTCCAGTTTTATAGACATTGTACTTCTAAAGCGCACATCCAGCCAACCCTGAGGCTGTAATATAGCATACCATGTGCCCTACAAGGAGACATTAATGAAAGGCAACGGCAGGCTTCATCAGACAGGACAAGAACAAAACTAAACAGGCTAGGCTAGAGTTTAGTTTCTCGAATGAAAACAGTTGACAAGATAGATCAAGTGTACATTCCCAATTGAACGTCCACAATGCCGATAGGACGCGGTAAGTAGCCTGTGTGAAATTAAGAAGTTTGTTAACCCTTGGGCACAAGACTTCCCAGCATGTCAGATTATGCATTGTATCGTCACTTTTATGGATTTGGCCACTTAATACCTTTTACAGCGGGGTCTGATTCAAACCGGACTGAAATATGAAGAGGGGGGGGGGGGGGGGGGGGGGGGGGGGGGGGGGGGGGGGGGGGGGGGGGG
>JAUEKZ010085943.1:0-16386 GCA_031471865.1 Melibe leonina | reverse complement strand
AGTCTCGCAGTCATTAGTCCACCCAATCCCAGGGAGATTAAAGTCACCACAAATCAGAATATGAGAGAAATTTATATCAACTATACGAGGTACGGTTAGAAATTAGTGATTTATGAAATAATATGCAGTGCAGATACGAGACAAAGCCAAAGAAAGCAGAAAAATAGATAAACGGAATTTTGTTATGAGCGGGATCGAACCTGGAAGACTAGATAGATAGGCAACAACGCTACCACATGCTCTGATTCAGAGCACTTACAACGCTACCCATCGTCAGACCAACAGCACAAGACAGCAAGCCTTGGCAATCCGCTCGCAGATATATTTCCGAAACAAAATTGTCTATTTGAGCTCATATTATAAATGGATTCGGATTAATTTCCTTGCCTGTGGAAAACCCAAAGTGCCACTGATACGAATCGAAACCCCTGTTCTGTGCTGAGTGCCTTCCATTTAATTTATAGGGAAATTATTTGGGAGTTTTTTATCTGTTACCTAGATGGTCCATCTAGACGAGGATGATTTAACAAAATTGAAATGAATAATGGTTTAGCAAACTAATCAAAAAGAATTGCAGCGAAGTATGATTTTTGACGGAAAAGTTAAATCGCTCTAAACCTATAACCTTCTAGAATAACCTAAACACTTTAAGCGAAAATACGTCATTGGGGTATTTTTAGCATAGATCAGACAGATATTTTGTTCCAATAATAGATTCCTGGAAATTTCACTTCATAGCTATTAAGTTGGTGTGATTGAAAGACAATTTTGAACATTAAGAAATAACTGGATGGAATTTTCATAATAATGTTTGATGAAGTTTGGCATCAAACAAACATTTGAGTCAAGTTTTGGGGAGATAGTTTGTAACGAAAATTCCAACTTGACTTTGAGGAGGCTCAGGTAAGATGTTTTGTTTTGGAAATAAATCGCTACTAGAGTCTAGACAAGGTGGGGTGATATGATAGAGGGTCTTTTCATTAAAGAAGATGGCACAGGACATGAGCAGATGGAGAGCTGTCGTCGATGGCCTGTGCCCCATGGGGGCTGCAAGGCCTAAGTAAGTAAGTTAGAGGGCCTTTACTAGACTTTTATTTTGTATTGCAAGTTCATGTTTTGTTCATGTTGTGTAGAGTGTCATTTTGTAAATTATTCTTGCCCATTTGCACAGTTTTACTGAATCTTCATTTATTTTTGTAGCTAAGATTCTGTATAACTTTTTTTATCTTGTGTATATACTCCTTTTGTTTTGTCTTTCAGATAATTTTGTGAGCTACTTGGTAGTATGATGTCTTCAGAAGGCACTCTGCCAGATCTTCAACTGTCTATTGACACCAAAGTTGAAGAGAGTCTGAGCAAAGAAGATGAATGTCAACACTACAAGTAACAATGTGTTTATATAATATTTATAGCTTAATGCATTGAAAGTAATCAATATTCAAATCTCTGTAACAGGACAGTCTCAATGTGGTCAGAAAAAGAACATTTTATGTGTATTTCTGTAGGGTTCCAATTTCTCAATGTTTTGTTGTTTTGTGTTGTATGAACAAATAAGAACATGTAGGTTTTTTGTTTTATTTTACAGGCAACGCTTGGAGAGCTTAAAAATTGTATTACGAGGATTCCAGGATCAAGTTGCTTTGTACAAAAACAGGTGCCTTGGTGTGGATACCATTGTATTAGCCTTGAAGGAGTCAAAGCAAGAAAATGTGAAACTTTCAAAGCATGTTAAGGCGCTGGAAACTGCAATATCAATCTTGCAGAAAAGATTAACAAAAAACGGACTGTCAAACAGGTGAATGTTTCTCATCAAATTTTTGTTCTAGACTTGTATTGATTCCTTTCTGTCATTTGTGATGAGTTAAGAGGGTTTTTTTTATCTTACCAAGTGTAATCATCAAAATTGGAGAAATTGGGCTGTAAGTTATGAAATTCTTTTCATCAGAATTAATATCAATCTTTGTCTTAAATTACAATTTTTAGATGGAACTAAAAAGCATTAAGAGTATGTTTCAGGCTTGTGTTTTTTCTTTCAATCTTCTTTCAGTGTCATTGTTCAAGATACAGAGTTATTTGTGCCTGGTGCATCCAAACAAACACTGGACAACTTAGCTAAGGAAACAGCCAGACTGCGCAGCCTTTTGAAACAAGAGAATAGTCTGGGGAAAAACTCCAATGTAAGTCCTGGTGAAAACTGCACAACAGAAATTTATATTAATTCATAGGCTGGATGTTGCACTTCATTTTTTCAGTTGTAACTGTGTTTGCATGGGAGGTATGGTGGCTTGAAATTGTAGTGACGCAGTACAGAACCCGGGGGGATCAGGATTGATTTTTACCAGTGGGCCTTTAGGTTTTTCTTTCGCATGGAAATTTACTCTTATTGCCTTTCTCCAAAAAGTAAGTAAAGTAAGTCCTTTAGAGCCTTATGGCCCATAGACCTGGAGCTTATCCCGGTTTTTGTAGCGTGAAGCGGACAAATGATAATGGTTGCCATCCTCTGGATGGACACTGGTCTATCACAGACTACTTTCCCCAACACAAACTGTGGATTGGTACTCATTTTACGCCTGGGTGTGGTGAGGCAATTAGAGTAAATTTTCTTGCCCAAGAAAAAACCAAAGTGCCACAGGTAGGAAACCCGGACCCATGGGTTCTGTGCTCCGCCGCTACCAGTTAGGCCACCGCCTAAAAATTAATAATAATGATAATGAATATCATTTATATAGCGCCCTACACCACTCTTTAAAATAAAAGAAATGAAGAGACTTACAATGTCAATGAATAGTCAAAAATAGGAAAATAAGAAACACTATTAACTTCATTCAAACTTACACACGCAGTCGCATATCCCCAAACTCACACGTGCACGTACAGGCACGCACAATAACCAAAATAGGCTACACACATGCACAATGCCTACTACACAATATTGGCATGTGCCAATTGTCACATCTTTTATCAGCAATTAAACAAATTATTTTTGTCCCCAACATGTGGTCATTTCCAGGAAAAAGAAGACATGAAAGCCGTGCTGGAGCAATTGGAGTTGGAAAATAATGAGTTGAAGAATAAACTAAAAGACATGGGGATCATCAAGATAACGCTGGCAAAGAATTATGAAGATGTTATTGAAAAGATGTCCAAAGAAAGGGAGGAAGAAAGGTTGAACTTTGAACAAGAGCTGAAAGCAATGAATTCAAGAGGAAGTGTGAAAGATAATAGATACCATCAGAATGATGGGACATCAGTTGGTTGCCCGGTGCAAATTTCAAATGAGAGCAATTTTGACGAGTTGAAAACTTTATTAAGGCGCACAGTGGAAAAGTGCTGTCAACTTGAGGGGCAGTTACCTCTCCATGCTGTTGGTGACAATCGTCTCGTGGGCAAAATGTATGAGGACTCATTGGGAGAGGTATGGTATACCTTATGTTGTATCTATGTTTTATGTTTGACTTTAATTCGTGTGGCATGGATTTTGTTTGTTTTGTTGTGTACCACTGAGTGCTTCTGTCATACAGTGTCAGAGCGGCAAATTTACCAATGGGGCAAGTAACATAGCCATGAAACCAAATGTAAAATCAAATAGTGAGCTGCACTAATACTCCATAGCATAGCAGTCATAAGTTGACAGGTGATCATTAGTATAGTTTTGTCTTGATTATGAAATAGAGATAGCATTAACACTATTTCCATTTTAAAGAGATGTGAATTGAAATATAATTGTCAAAATAAAAATGTTTCACAAAATAACTTTTTTAGCTTATTATCTGTGGCAAGAAATGAAAACTTGGGCACTAAAACGTTTCTCTGAAAAAAAGGGATATGTCAGAAATATTAAAACAAATATTTTAAAAGAAATGGAAACTTGTGAAAGGAATTTTAAACATCAACCCTTAAGTTTGAACATAAGTAATTGAGAGGTTTTTTAGATAAAGTTTTTGAGCTTGAACTCATTTGAATATGTTCAGACAATTTTAGTCTTTAAATGCCACAAACATAAGCAACTCCAATTAATGCTTTTAAATTCTTATTTTTACTGACAGAGGCCTGCCATATCACAAGAAGAATATGACAAGGTAAATGGCTGATCTTTTATTTTAACTTTAAGTTTTAATCTTTTATTTTTTATTCTTTTTTTTTTAATTTTGCAACATTTCTGATTTGATATAACAAGGATGCAGAATTTACTTTCAGATTACATTTTTGGCTACTTTTTAAAAATATATAATCATCATAATTTTTTTTATTACATCATTCATCACTGTAGTTTTGTGAAGCTATTTGAATGGCTTTGAAGTAAAGAGCTCTGACTTAAAAATAAATCATGGAAGTGTTTAATTCATTTACCAGTCAGGGTTTTTTTATTCCATATTTTTTTCTAAAGCTTATTTTGTTCATATGCAAATGAATCATATATAATTATAATCTGCTAAAAACCAAAAAAAATGGCTGAATCTACTTATGGATACTTGTCGAATTGTTGTGTTCTGATCACAGGCAGTGGCTATGAACCATAAGTGGCATCAATATAACATTGAGAGGGAGAAGTTTATTCAGTCTCTGCAAGACCAAATCAGAGAGTTGCCAGATCCACATCACATGACTGCCATGCTGGAAGAGAGCACCAAACAGGTATTGATACAACCTCATGTACACAACTGCCATAGCTTAATAGGTAGAGCATCCACCTCATAGCCAGTAGCTCAGGGTTTCAAATCCCTGTCATGTGCGACATGAGACTAAGAAAGTCAGCATTGTAGCTGCTGTCTCACCTATTGTGACTTGGCGACACATTTAAGTGAGCCCTCCGTTTATCTCTCACTAAGGCAGCTTTTTATTTGTTTACAGAGAGCACTGTCTTTGATATGGTCCAAAATGAATTAAAAAGGCCATTATTCAGGTGACCATGAATGAAAGCAGATTTCTGGGGCTGGAAAATTTTAGAAGACCTGAGGTTTACAGTGCAACCTCTCTATGAAGACATTGTTGGGACCAGAAAAAATGTCATTGTAGTGAAATGTTGCTATTGTGAAAAAACAAAGAATGGAGGTTGTGTTCTTTTTATGACGAATAAACACATCACAATTCTTGGACATACATATACATGTGTATGTACTGCAAGTGACTGACACAGCCATAAAAGTGTAATTTTGAGGTCAACATCTATTCTGTCTTGGTTATGTATCTCACAGACACAAATACTCATGCACGCACACACATACACACACACACACACATATTCTCTCTCTCTCTTTGCTTTATATCTGCTCATGTATTCTCTATCTCTCTCTCTTTCTATATATTGTGGTGCACGCATTATAACTTTCACTCACTCCCTCTCTTACAAAACATACCCAGGGCCACTCACATTGTTATTGTCACTGTTGTTACACTGTGTACAGCACATCCTTTAACATTCAAAATCTGTGTAGCTTACGTCGGGTTTAAAGAGGAGTAAGACACTCTCTTTATGTCCCGGTTTGCAGTGTCAATGACAATATGTAAAGTTTGTGTAGCTTGTGTGTGCATTTGCACTTCTCTTCTGTTTCTCTTCACCTCACACTCACAGCTGCAATGAAATTTTGTCATGACTGTGACTGTAAATTTGAAGTTTGTGTCGGTTTCCACCAATTGAGATGTCGTTTTACAGGATTTCTAATGAAATATATTATGTTGTTATGGAGATTTTTTTTTATCAAGTGAGGAGATTTTGGTGGAAAAAATTGTGACATGGTCACCATGTCACTGTACAGAAAATGTCAAAATAGTTTGAGAGAGGCTGCGCTGTAATTTTTTTAAAAAGTGCACAATTGTTACAAATGAAGGAATAAAAAAATGTTTACGTCTTATTACATTTAGGGATCAAGCTGTGTTTACCTCACTTACCTTAACTAATTAAGTAAATCATCTTATTGTTCCCTTGGGTAGTTTTTGACCTTATTGTCTCTGATGTCATAAAAATTATAAAAGATTTACGATGTTACTATTCTTTTTCTTTGTTCTTTTTTTTAGAAAACTGGAGAATTGACTTCTGAAATCAATAGAAGAGGCGCACAGATTTCGGAACTTAGCAAGCAAGTTCAGCTTTATTCGCTTGAAATCGAAAATCTTCGCACCTGGAAGGGGCAGATGCACCAAGATAACAGCACGGTGGAAATCCTCAAGCAGCAGATTCAGGTGTGCACCGAGGACTTCAACACGGAACGCAGGGACAGGGAGCAGGCGGTACAGAAGGCACGGGAGCTGCAGGAGGAGATAGACCGTCTCAAAGTCGAAGTAAGTCACCTGAACTAAATACAAAAGGAGTGATCATCTTTTATTAAGTGCTCAAATCTCCAGTATATTAAAAAAAGCCACAAATGGTTCATAATAATAGAATTATGGTGTTGCCTCATTGCACAACATAGAGAATCTACAAATATATGTACAAGTAAAGCAAGGCAAGCAAACTTCTATATCTCCAAAAATCAGTCTAAGAGGAGAGTGAAGGGGTTAAAGTTGAATAAAAGTTTTATTAAACAAATTTTGTTTAGTGATTGACTAACAGACAAAATCTTTATTCAAATTTAATCGTACACTACAGTCACAAAGAGTTCAACTTTACACCACCAACAGAGCATGCTCAATCACAAAAAGAAATAGTGAAAAAAATAGAAGCTGAACTATTAAACATGAATTAACCATTGTTCTCTGGTATTCTTTTTTGTTGGGTTTTTTTCAGAGTGTTACTTTGGTAAATCAAGTTGAAAATTTAAAGAAAATCAATGAACAGCAAAGACCTCAGGTTTGTCTTTAACAAAATTTTCCTCTATATTTCTTTCTTGTTGCCATGTGAAAGGTTGGAAAGACATTCTATGTAAAATTATAAGTATTCTAGAAATGAGAGATGGTTGATGTGAGTTTAGTGTTTTTGATATTCAATTCAAAACAGACTGTTGATTTGATTGATGTGAGTAAAGTGTTTTTGACATTTAATTTAAAATAGATTTTTAAAATCTTTAAACCATTATATTTTTTTTCCTGCCTTATTTTAACTCTGAAACATTTATATTTATGTGTCCAATTTCATGCTGTTTTCTCCCCAGCATTTCTCAGCATCCATGTACGACACATCTCAAAAGATGTTTTCCAGTAGTGTGCAGTCGCCTCCCCCCTACTCCCATGCCCTTCCTCAGCCGTACAGCCACCAGTCTAGTCAAATCCCTTCCACGACTCGGCTTCCCCCATCATTCATCCCTATGCAGGAATCCATGCCGCACTCGGTAGAACCCCTGGGCACTGTCCCTGTGACTGTGCCTTTCTCTGACACTCCAGGCACTTTGAGTCTCAGTATGGGTGCTGGTGCCACAGCTCACATGCAAGGCAATGTATACCTCCCACCTGCCCACTCAGACCTGATGAGTAGCAGTGCCAGCAGCAGTAGTATGTTCCGACACACCCCAAGCTATTCTGGCATGACCAGCCCTAGATCACAAAACTATAGTACGATGCCTCCCCTGGTCAAGAGGGGTTCCAGCGTAAAGGAGGAGCTTACCTGCCCCAGCTGCAACAATACATTTTCTGATGACGTTTTACTGGCACACATTAACTCGTGCAATAAGCCTTTGTAATTTAGAATATATTATGTCTGTTTTTAAGTGCCTAGAAACCATGTCTAGTGAGATGCTGGCACTAAATGAATGTACTTTATAGCTATAATTATAATTGTTATTATTACTACACTCAAACCTTATTATACCGCCAGATATGGGGAAAGTACTAAGTTGGTGGTATAATAAGAATGGTGGTATAATGAAAATTCTATATTGACCCACAAACACACACCTCCATCTGCCCCCAACATGTTTTATTTATTGAAAGTGAAAGAACTCAATGTTTGCCGACACCGGGAGTTAGCATTGAGCTGTGAATGATCCAACGGTGAAAGGAGTGATCTGAGCCAAGTTTTTTAGCTGAGAGCGAGTGAAAAGGAAGATTTATGTTTTCCCGCCGGCTGAACGTAGGGTTTGCCTTGCTATTCCTTGCAACACAACTTTAAGCTGGCGGTATAACGAGAAGTATTTATTATATGCAAGTCATAAATGTTCTTGAAAAGATGTTGGTGGATGGCAGTATAACAAGGTTTTTGGTATTTTTACACAGCGGCTGATCTGCTACACTGCCAAAAGTTGGTGATAGACGAGAATGGGGGTATATAATGGCTGGCAATATAACAAGGCTTATGTGTATTATCATTATCACTTTTGGAGTATAACCCTCATTGAGTCATCAATAGTCATAGTAAGAATTCAACTGAAGTTAACTTTTTTTTGGCTTTACGTGCATGTATGTTGTATATTTAGGTGTGTTAATGCTTGTTTGTGTGTATAATTGTGTATGGTTGTTTTTATCTGTGTTAATGTCTATAAGTGTCATTAACTAGATTGTATGCGTGCTTGTGTGTATGTGTGTGGGTGTGGTCATGCAAATCATTGTGTGTGCTTATTTTATTGTGTGTATGCCATTGCGGATATGCAGTTCTCATCCTGATGGTTTATTTTGTTTTAGATGTATGTCTATATTTTAATGATTCTCGTCAGGTCTGACCCATACTTGTGTGTTTGCGGGAGTGAGCTATGTGGTGTGTGTGTCAGTGTCACAACATTTTTATTGTAAAGCGCCTCTGAGCACTCATCATGTGGAAGGATGAAAAAGCTATATGAATGAATTATTATAATTATTATTATTATTTATTTATTTTGCTAACAAGAATGTCATAAATGGTTAAAACAGAGATGCAACATAAATAAATGCAAGCTTCTGGAGGGTTTAATTGTGTTGTAATGTCAAGGTGTGCACTCGTGTGAAATGTGCAGTTAAAGAATGCCCTTTAAATCTAAGTGAATATATGCCTCCTTTACCTCTCCTGGCTCTCTCTACCTCCTCCTCTCTTTCTTTCTCTTTTCCTTTCTCTCGACTCACATACACATTAGTCTCATTCTTGGTCAATTCCTTTGTATCAAGACCACAAGGACACAACAAATGGCGGGTGGTTGTGGGGCTTCTGTGGTGGGCGCTACTTTTGTTTCTTCTACTGTATTTTGACTTTTCCTATTATCGTACTTTTTCCAGCACTCTCTCCCAGTGCTGACACACAAAACTGTTTTGGTCTGGGGTTGGTGGGCACTACTTCTGTTTCTTCTCTTTTGGCTTCACCTGTCAACTTACAGTTTCCAGCACTCTCTCCAGTGCTCGCAAGCATACACACACAGCTGTTTTGTATCTGACTGTTAGCTCAATCTTGGTCCTGCCTGTCGTCCTAACAGACTTATGGTCATCCCCCATATTTTTGCACTATGGTACCTAACTACAGGGTCACTTGCTATCTATAAAGTTATCTTATCTTATCTTATAAGGACTGAGTACTTTTGTACACAAAGGGCGCTAGAATATCCTTGTTCTCCCTTGACCAAAGTGCATGATGTGGGTGGTAGCCATCATCTGTTGTCTCTTTGTCAGCTTTGAGAGGGGATATTTTTTCCCTTGTAAATTATTTCTGTTAAACATCCCTGGCAAGATCAGAGTCTGGTTATTTTTTTAATTAGGCTACGTACCATCTTACTTACCCCCTCGCTGTCTAAAGCGACTTAAAACTCTCAATAGACAAAACAAACAAACATTTGATATCTAGAAGGACTGAGTGCTTTTGTACACAAAGGGTGGTAGTTCGCTCCTGTGAAACCATGCTGTCTTTATTGGCAGTCATAAAGTTAAAGGTAACATAAAGATTTTATCAAGGTCTGAAGCAACTTACAGTACAATGTGTTTGTTGCTGATCTTTGATAAGATACATTTTTGCAAGTGCCTCTGGTGGTTGCTCTCTCTGTATCTTCTCTTTTGGCTTCACCTGTCAACCGGCCTTTTCCAGCACTCCCTTGCAAGCTTACACACACAGCTTGTTTGTATCTGTTCACTGTTAGCTGAGTCTTGGCCCTGCCTGTCCTGTCGTTCTAACAGACTTATGGTCATCCCCCATGTTTTTTCTCTCTGGTACCTAACTACAGGGTCACTTGCTATCTAGAAGGACTGAGTACTTTTGTACACAAAGGACAGTAGAATATCATGGGTCTCCCTGGACCATAGTGGTGCATGATTTGGGTGGTAGCCATTATCTGTTTGTATGTCCTGCTTTGTGATTATACGAGGCGATGGTTTTTTTTCCTGTAAATCATCACTCTGTGAACCAATAAAAATGTCAAGTTGATTAGATATCACAATTTTCATAGTCTAGTTTTTCTTTCCCCAATTTTTAAATTAACTTTGACCTATAAAAGTAAGCCATTTAGATGCAACTGACTTGCCAGAGCTGCAGCTTATAAGGGTTTTTTGCAGATTGAAGATGAGGAAGGACATTGGTAGCTACTCTCTGGATAGGATGCTGGTATGTCTATGGCAGATTGCCTTTTTTTCAACCCAAATGGTTGGTACTCATTTAAAACTTGGGTGGTGTGTCGCAATGAGCATACATTTCCCAGTGTAAAAGAACAGTGCCGCTAGTAGGAACCAAGCGTGGCGTGGGTCTTTCTTAAAATATGTCGGCACGCAGCATATTTTTAAAGGTTTCAATGTTGCTCATAAGCTTTGCGGTTGTAGGCAAGCTGTTCCCTAACCTTATAGTGCTAGGAATGAAGTTGACTACCAATATTTCACCTATAGCCTTACTTTTTCAATCACACTTGCTGGTGTTCTCCTTAAATGCAGACACAAACGCTACTGTTTGCTCAGTATTTTTCGCATAAGCGGTTTCTCTGGTGGGTACTACTTACTGCACTTTCTTCTCTTTTGGCCTTACCTATCATCTTAATGTTTCCAGCACTCTCTCTAGTGCTCTCATAACAAAAACACACACGCAGTTGCTTTGTATATCTGTTCGCTCAGACTTTATCCTAACACACTTGTGGTAATTCCCTACATTTAACAGTGATGTACAGTTTTTTTTTAAGTACATGGTCACTTGCTATCTAAAAGAACTGATTTGTGTATACAAAGGGCGGTAGAAGAATATCTTTGGTGACCGTTTACCAAAATGCAATATGTGATTGAGGTAATGATTCCTCTTTCAGCTTTTCTTTAATTTTTACTATTTATTTTTATTTTTTTTAGAGCTAGAAGGTTCTTTGTCACTGGGAGACGTATCGGAATTAACAAATATTTCTTTGGTTGATATGACCTAGCTGTTGAAAGCGCATCAAAACTCTCAAAAACAACAAAGAGAAGAATAAAACACTGTGCGTGGGGATCTTTTTTCTGTCGGAGGCTGTGCCTAATCACTAATCACTCCAGTGTGTGCTTTTTGTGAAAATTCCATGTACGGCAAACAGGATACATCATCATCCGTACTGTTATTCATGGTGATAACATGGTTGTGTCAGCACGAATCCACCTGATGACGACATTTTGTCTAATGAAACATTAATGACGGGGGGAGTAAAGAAACAACACGATTGGACGAAAACACGGATCAAAAGAATTTGATTGGTCGATTTTCTGGCATGGTCGTGACAGCAACAAGATGGTATGGGCTGTCTAATCTGTTTGTTGTAGTTATCTCCCCTCGTTGGTTCAAGGCGCGGCATGGAGTACAAAGACACTCGGAAATCGATTTGAACGATAAGAAAACGCCACAATGCATAACGATGTGATTTGGGCTGGATGGTGGAAGGCTGGAGGGGGAAGCTCTACCATCCACCTTGCCATCCTTCATTTCTCCCGTGAAATGCCAAAAAAAATTATTTTTTAAAAAATAATATATATATATGTATATATAGAGAGAAAGAATAAAAGAAGACCCGAAAGAAAGTGATACAAATTGTACAGCGATATTAAAGTTAAAGTATTAAACACTATCTTAAAGAGAGCTTTTTCTCTGACTCTGACAGAGAACGTGAACTAGAAAATGCGGGTGCCACCTGAGTCTGACATGTTGATTTCAATTCCAGTCTATTCATTTGCTGAAACGCATTGGGCGATAAGCTAATCATAATCACATTCATATCTGTCTCATATTTTCTTCTCATCGCAGCAAAGTTCTAACCGGCTGCCCAGCGAGCAGGCAGCCAGCGGGTTATGATAACCGCTTCCAACTCAGATACTGCAGTTTGCGGCGCAGTCAGTTAGCCTTACTCAACAGCTCAAGGCTCAAATGGTTTTTCGTCTCCAGTCGTTTGCGACTGTAAAGGTAGCTTTTCATCTAAGGGCTCAAAGGAGTGTTACTTTTTACTACGTCTGATATCGTTTTTATCGATGATATTGATATTATTTCTATAGTATGTATTTGAACATTCTGAACACAAGTAACTTAAATAACAAACCTTTTCATTACGGTATGTAGAATTCTGACAAAACAAGCAAACAAACAAACAAAACCTTTCTTAACAGCGTTTATAGTGGTGTTATTTTTAAAAAAAAAAAATTTAGATTGAAACAGGAGAATTGATTCCTGTTTTTCATGCATTACGTTAGGTCATGTCAATGTTCATACAAAGCGCGTTGATTCTTGGTCTAAGCTAGATATAACTGTTTTTGGGGCCTTTTTTTTCTTAAAAATGTTCATGATGTAATGAACATGTGATATTTTTTTTAATTTTAAATCAAACTAGCAATCAACTAAGCAGAATATTGAGGCGCAATTATAAAACCACATGCCAGTTGCAATTTCTGTTTTCGGATTATCAATTACTTTTTAAAAATCACACCAGCAACGGCACAATAATGAGGAGAATCACTTAATAATGGTGGAACAGATATTTTCTCTATCGCTGTGTCATTGATGACAATGGTCGACTGATGTACACTAGGACTGATGGTATTTCGAATTGAACTGTGGACACTCGCTATATTATTGCTGCATCCTTCGCATTGGCTGACTGTGCTGCATAACTTCGTTCCAAAACATGTCGTCTTCGTGCTGCTTCAAGAATCCCTCCCACTTTTTCTTCTTGGACAACGAGACAACCGAATGGAGGGGATACAGGATATTCACTTTTTTCACACAGGTGGGTTACACCTATTGATAGTCTAATCCAGAGATGTGCAAATGGAGTAGATGTTACACTTAGCAACTCAGAGTGTCATTATCTATGCAGTTTTCCCAAACTACAAGAGATCGTTTTGTAATCACATAAAGAAACTACCATCCTAATTACTTCTTGCGTCCACCAATAAGATTTTTACTTCCGAAAATCTGATACATGACCAGAACATTAATTATGAATGAGTACGGAGGAATTTATAAGGGAAAACGACATTTATTCAAAATAGGGAAATCACAATCAGAAATAGATAATATGGACACATCAGCTGATACAATAAGTTCAAGCTTGTTTTCTAAGTGTCACCGGGTTTATTTTTAAACTGACTTCTATTATGTAATTGATGATTATGATGACAACGACGATGATGGTGAGAACATAAATTAATGAAATGGTAATAATAATGACAATAATAATGTATGGCCGCCACCTTAATCATCACCATCATCCCCCCCCCCCTCCCACACCACCACCACCACCTTCATAAACCATCAGCAGCAGCATTAAATCATAACGTTTCCTCAGTACGACAACAGTACAGCAGGCAGTGAGTACTTCGAAGCGGTTTTCTTCTTCACCAACAGTGCCCTGTCTTGCCTGCTCAACTCCTTAGTGCTCTTCACCATTGCACGGACTCGAGACATGAGGTATGTGGGCCTTGAAACTTGTAAGTCGGGGGTTCAATTATCGGTCGCATCAGACATACCACTTTAAAAGAACATGCAAGTTTTGTTTGTTCAACGCTCTTTTCAGACATATTCAGGCAATCTGGACCAACCGGTGTAAGCACTGTTTCCATAATGCCTAACATAGACAAAACAGCTTTAGTCCTGATTTCTACTTTAGGTATAACTTATAGGGTGGCTGGGGTCCTAAGCGAACACTCTCTTATTAAGGAATGAAGCGAGAAGAAGGTAAGAAGTAAAACCATTCACAATTAATCGTTGGTGTCAAAATGTGAACATGTAGCAATTGGTCTATATGTAGAGGTAGCTCCAACTGCTGGGGAAACGATGGTATAAATGTCAAATGACAAAAGAAAAAAAAAGAAAAAACAACAACAATTCCGTTATGTCCAAAATTGTTACAAATAAATTCATAATAAACAAAGGTATGACAACTAAACTTTGTTGTAATATGAAACTTTCATTCGGATCCAACCATTTACCCACCAAAACAGTTAGTTATCCATTCATACTTATCAATCCACCCACCAAATCATTAATCCACCTATCCATTTATTTCATCAACCATCCATCCACCCACTTCTCCATCCACCCATCCACTTGCCCACACACTTATCCATCCACCCCTTTATCTATTCCATCCACCAATAAATACAGGTCTGCCTTCCATTTGTTCCTACAAAACCTTGCTGTAGCAGACCTTGTATTCGGGCTGACGGGCCCAGTGCTGGCATGGGTAAGACTAAAGGGTGACTGGGTACTAGGCGGGCCGATGTGTCACTTCACCTTCTTTCTCATGATGGTTTGCTGCTGTGTTGTATGTTGGACCATCGCTGCTGTCAGCTTAGACAGGTGGGTAGACATTACAATACACACATACGACCTGGTGTTGAGGTTGGGTGCTAATTTGGGAATGAGGTTGTGTGGTTGGTTTGTTGGGTGTCGTGTTGAGAATTTTGGTTGGATGTTAATTTATTTGAGAATAGGGTTTGTGCCAGTTTGGAAACGGGGTTTGTTGACTGGTTGGAAATAGAGTCTGCCATTTTGTTGGTGATGGTGTAGGTCTAAGATCTGAATAAACTGATAAGTAACACCTTGTTGGTAATGGTGCTATGGTAAGGAATTTGATACGCATAGGGTGACGATTTGGGTGAGGTTCGGGGTCAGGGTTGAGACAGATGGAGACTTCGATGTGCGGTTTTTTTAAAGCAAGTACTAATTGGCCCATGGAGCCGGTGCTTATCACGGTTTCTGTAGCGTAAAGTGGACAAATAATAATCACGTTTTTATTTGGATATGACACTCGTCTATCGCATATTTCTTTCCCTAACCCAAATTGTGGATTGGTAACCATTTTATACCTAATGATAATAATAATGAGAATAATTATCATTTATATAGCGCCCTACCCCATGGTTCATAGGTTCTAGGCGCTTTACAGTACCTGGGTGGAGTGAGGCAGCTGGAGCAAATTTCCGTGTTCTAGGAAGAATTCGAAATGCCGGTGATAGTAAGTAGGTATCGAACCCGATGCGTCATTACCAGTTCGGCTAGCGCGCCTGTCTTGGTGGTTAAATGCCTAGTAAATTGTGATAAGTAGAAGAAGAACATGATGAAGATGAAGAAGACGGAATAGTGTAATAAAAGTAGCGGCAGCAGCAGCATCAGTAGTAGTGGTTTTAGTAGTAGCAGTAAGCTCAGTAGTAGTAGTAGTAGTAGTCGTAGTATTAGTAGTATTAGAAGAGAAGTAGCTGTTTGCAACAGTAATAGCAGCAACAGAAGACGAGTATTATTATGTATGTAGAGTTTCCACAGATTTATACCAACTCGCTCTGTCACCTTCCTCCCCTCTCTCCTCCTATACCCTTACACAGGTACGTGCACATAGTCAGACCGATGGAGGTACGTTTGTCCCTCTCATTTCGTCAGGGGGTTATGGTTCTCGGCATCATCTGGGCGGTGGCCATCGCATTCATGGTACCCTTCGGCTTCTACTTCCGGGTTGTGGAGCGCCCAGTACCCTACAGTCAACAGATAGCGCACGTGTGTACACTGCTATGGCCGTCTGATGTGTTCTTGGCCGCCTCAATCACAAGTTTGTCCGTGTTCACAGTGGCTGTGTTTCTGGTCCCCGCTTGTCTCATGTCCTGGTGCCATTTCAGGTGCGTGGCCGAGATACGCCTGGTGCGCAGGTCAATAACAGACCGGATGGACTCCGCCGGAAGTCATTCCTCCATGGATATGAAACGAAAAAGAGCTCTGAGGGACTACCGAGTGGTTCGCACATTCACCATCCTATTTGTGCTCTACCTCATTGCGTGGGGACCGCTGTTTTGCGTCCTGCCTCTCATTGTGGAGGACACCTTCGGACGCACAGACATTATGACGTCATCAACCCTGGTGTGGACTATGGGCCTGGCCCAAGTGAACGCTGTGGTCAACCCGGTGGTGTATGGCATGTCTATGAGGGCGGTGCGCACTAGCCTCTGTCTGCGCTTAAAAAACATGTGTCGCAAAACTAGTTAATGTGTGTGAACTAAGAGCCTTATCGAGAGAGAGAGAGAGAGAGAGAGAGAGAGAGAGAGAGAGAGAGAGAGAGAGAGAGAGAGAGAGAGAGAGAGGGGGGG
>JAUEKZ010085833.1:0-10049 GCA_031471865.1 Melibe leonina | reverse complement strand
TCCTTAAAAAACAAATTCCCCCCCCCCCCCCCCCCCTTCTTTTTTTTTTTTGTAGCGTCATCTGCCTCCATCCAAGCCTACTAGGACCAAGCTGGCTTTGAAAAAAAAGGTGATTATCTGTGGATTTTTTAAACAATGATTCTGTTTTGTTGCAAAATAACATCTATGGTGATGTTCCTTTCTTTGAAATGCCATCTTTTGTTTTCTCCCATTCATATTTTTTTTTTATTTTAAAGGTTTAAGGTTTTTTATTTTTATGCAAAGATTACACATTTTTTTCACTTATGAGACAAGGGTATTATATTCATATTTTATAGTAGATAGTGTTCTGCCATCCATTTAGAATAAATTAAATACTTCAGGCAATTTTTAAAAGTCGTAAGAGGTCTGAATATTTTTCAAGTGTTACAAAAGGGATAAAGGATGATAAAAGGAAGTTATTCTCTCATGAAGATTTGATTTCATGCACAAATGATTCATTTACAGTCTTTCTACTGTCCTCTCTCTCTACCTTTTATTGGTTGTCCACATTCAATCAACAGAAGTCAGCAGAGAGAGCATCTAAGACAGTGGAATGTGATAAAGAGAACATTCTGTCTCCAAGTGTCGTTTCTAAAAGGGCAAGTCGATCCAGTCTACAGAGTAGAGATAGTGCATTCGTTTCAAATGGTCAGCATAGCGACAGTTCACACAAGGCTCCTTCTTCCAGTGAGGATGACGACAGGATGTCAAGTGGAGGAGAACAAATAGACAATGAAAGAGAAGAAGCCATGGATGAAGACTTAGATGAAACCCATGTTGAAAAAGTTGAAACGAAAGTTACCCAAGTAGAGACAGAGACCTTGCATACACACGAGTCTTCCGATATTGAAGAAGACGACTCAAAAGATGATTCCGTAGCAGAGGGAAATGCTACGTTTACCAAAGATTCACCAGTTGTAGCTGCTAATCCTCCAAGAACAACTCGTACCCGGTCACGGACCGCACAGCAGGAAGTGGTGCCACCTGTGTCGTCTCCACAGTCCTTCACAGAGCTCAAATCCTCCGGCTCTGCTGATAGTGTTGATGACAAGCCTACTGCTGATGAAGAACCAAGGTCTACGAGAACACGAACTCGCGTTCAGAAACAAGCAGACTCTGAGAAGAAACCGGAAGACACGTGTGAAACCAGATCCACTCGAAGCAGGGCAAGGCTTGTTGATGCAAGTAAAAATGTTCCTGGAATCTCTGTCAGGTAATAGTCCTTGCATTTGCATATTATCGTTATCAAAATTTACCTTTAAAAATATCTTGATTTGATATTATAATGCTAGTAGCAATGTATTCCAGTTTGTAAAGTTTGATTTTATAGAACAGATCAGACAATATCTTCACATATAAAGAGAGCCTAATAAACCTGTCCATTATTTTATTTAACAAAAAAATCCTAGCATTTCAATTAACTGCTTATTATTAAATATTCACAAAAGGGATGTCAGTGTCATCACAGCCCAGAAGGCACCAACAGCTCTCTTGGCAGAGGATCAACAAGGTCAGATGCGAACCACCCGATCCAGGATGAGACAGGGGGGAGCTGAACCTGTTCCCTGCGGTGGCTTAGACGAAGTTGTGGCAGGCTCCCCTGCCATCAAATCCCCAAGTGACGCCAGGTGCGACTACCGCTGTCATTATAATTATATTCACTTTTCCCCTCATGTTTTTGTAGCCATTTTTTACGTAGCAGTAAATGCGTCAAAGATTTTGTTAGATGAAGGGGTTGAATTTTCGTGTTTTCAAATAGTTAAGAATATTGCTCTCTAAATTTTTGAACATTGTCTTTATTAATCACATAGCTTAATCACATCTTTCTCAAACAACTAAAATTAGATATATATCTGAAAAAGCACAAATGAATACCATATGCATATAGATGTTTGTCATTTGAAGAGAATGTGCGATAATTTTGTCGCCCAGTATAGTTTTATTGTTGATCACGACTTCTGCCCTGTTGAAAAAAATTAATGGGCTATTTCTGTTAACTTTGTAGACCTGGAAGAAAGAGGCCTGTGGAAGAGTATGGCAACTCCCCAAGACCAAAGCGCTCCAGATCTTGTGCCGGCCTGGCAGCTGGCAATTCTACTTTTGTAAGTGCTTCTTTCTGTTTATTTTCGTCTTTTAGTGAAGACTCTCCCTCTATGTCTGTCTTTCTACCCACCTCCCCCTCCCCTCTGTCATCATGTTATGTTGTGCATGAATTTTAAGGGACTTCTTGATTTGAAAAAGTGGTGGGTCTTGAATGTCTTAAGTTTCTTTTTATGTCTCTCTTGGGGAAAGTTTGTGAGTTATACATATCTTTTTTGTTTTGGCTCTGGTATTGGTTACAAGTTTTTTGGGGGGATTTTTTTGTTATTTGTTTTTTACCAGGACTAATGTGTGATTTTTCTTCTCTTACAGAACACCCAATCCATTCTGCTGACATCATCTCCACGAGGTGGCAACGGTGAGTTTTTAATAACATCACATTGATTTAAGGCAGAGATGCCAAAATTCCTCTTTCCTCTCATTGTCGAGAAATTCTGACCAGAAGTTACGGTTATGTTTGAGCTTCTTGCTCAATAACAATCATTATGAATCAAAAGGAGTGAATAAAGGCCCATATATAGTTACTTCGATCCCCTCTCTTTTACACCCTTAAAAATCATTATGTAGTCTTACATACAGAGTTTATTTCATTGCATTTTGTTAGAGATATTTCACCTTTTGTAAGTAGGGTATGCGTTTTGTACGCTAACAACATTCCTCTTTGGGCTCAGAAATTTCTGTGGTTTGTGTCAGAAATTCCTCTTTGGCAAATTTTGGTTTGGCTTCTCTGTTTAAGGAGAACTTACAGGACAGCACTTTCATACTTGCTTACAATGAATTTGCGGCCATCATGAGCATATTTCTGTGTTTCAATTTCTTTTTCGCGTAATATTTTATTTCCAATTTTGTTCACACTATCAAAGATGTATTCATCTTATCATATTTTATTCTGTTTTTAGATGAAGGAGAACATGAAGACACAGTTAATTCCAGTTTGATGTCTCCTGTCAGGGTGAGTTTGAATAAATTTGATACTTTAATTTTGACTTAATGACATTTTTTTTGTTTTCTATGGTTACAAGTGATTGGTTGGTGTGGTGGGCACTACTTCTGTTTCTTTTCTTATGACTTCACATATTATCTTTGCCAGCACTCTATATTAACAAACATACCTACACAACTGTTAGCTCAGTCTAGCCCCGGTCTGTTGTCCTAACAGACTTGTGGTCATCTTTCATGTTTAGAAAAACTTGAGTATTTTTGTACACGTGGGTAGCAGAATATCTTTGGTCTCCCTGGACCAACATAATGCAAGATGGGGGGCATAATTTTCCTATGCGTTTTAATGTATGCAGTTGGCTGGGGGAAACAAAACGTGTAAGCGCTTTGAAGTTTGACGTAAAGCGATACAGAAATGCTCTTTTTTTTTGCAGCAGCTATGATTATACTGGCAACATAGATTTTTCATTTACCTATATTATTTGTAGCCTTGAATAGTTTGAAATCTGCTGAGTGTCATATGCTATGATTTGATTAACTAAAACTTTTTGATAATTCTCCTCGGCCCTCTAGCAATGCTCCAGGCCATACATCTTCACCAGCGCCCAGATGCAGATGTCCAGCTTCATGAAGCGCAGCCAGGCCTTTGCAAAGACCAGCAACAAGGTTTACAGTTTTATGGGCAGCACAACTCCCACACAGAACAACAGCCGAGCTCTTTCCTCATTCTTGAAGAGGAACACGCCTACGTCCAAAAATACCCAGCAGGTGAGGTTGAAGTATAAAAAAAAAACGTACAACAGACCTGTAAATTGCCCGGCAATAGCTGGGTTACCGGCAATTTACTGACAGAAAAAATGAACTGTCAAGCCAACTTGTTTGTTATTGTTTTTGTCCATGCCTTGCTCAAGCAACATCTTTCCAGTCATTAGACTATAGACTTATTCCTTTCGCTCTTTCTTCCTCAATCTTTTTTTTTTTTTTTGTGTAGATAACTAGATATTAAAATAAGATATGTGTTTTTGTTTAATAAAGAATGTCTTTCTCATCTGCTTGACAGATGCTTCAAGAGCAGAAAATGCTGAAGCTGCAAGAAAAAGAAAACAAAGAGAGAGAAAGGCTCAGGAGAGCTGCTGAGATGAAGAAACAGAAGCTGGAAGAACAAAAAAGGTATTGAGAGTAGAGTAGTGTCTCTTTTTATTTCTTTGATATGGAAAGCCTTACTGTTGGCAATTTTTTAAAAATCTTAGCTGTATCAATCGGTATGAAGCGTCCATTTGGGAATCAGTTCAGTTGGTCAGGATTCGAGGCTTCGAATCAATTGATTTTTTATGGAAATATGTACCTTCAGATAATGTCTAATGAAGTTTATACAATGAGTGATTGTCTGCTGTCTGCAAGTTCTTGAAGCATACCCACACAACATTTAATTTTTCACCTTCTCAAAAATGTGTTAACTCCCATCAGGATTTCTGCAGCTCCTAGATCCCTAGCAATTTTCCTTTCTTTTTTTACTTAGCCATTAGAGCACTAATCCTACATATCAGTCTTCTCAGGCACTCTCAGTATTATGGGAAAAGTTAGTAGTAAGATTGCTTTGCCTTGTTTAGTTCTCACAACAAAGTGATTTTTTCCCCCCTTGCTTTTTGTTATGGCAGATTGCGTGATGACAGGCAGCGCAAGGTGGCTGAAGCACGAGAGATGAAGATGCGACATGAGTTGGAACAGAAGGAAAGAATCAACAAGAAGTTTGAAGACAAAGCCGTTTTGAAGGACAGGATGCTGGAGGAGAAACTTAAGGCTGAAAATGAGAAAAAAGAAATCAGGTAAGTTTCTTTCTTTTTATTATAGATGGCTGCTTCAGTTTAGTATTTGATGTTGTTCTATTTTCCATCATGGGATAAAGGTATTTTTGTCTTTTTTTGGTGTAAACATGTATTTTTGGGTTTTTTTTTCTCTTTTTTTCTTCAATGCGTATTAGAGCTGAGTCAAATTTAGTCTATCGAGTACCAAGCTGACAGCACTAAGGTTTTTCGAGGCTGCTAAAAGTTCATGGAATGTAGCTTCCACGATACACGAGACATTTGTGCCGGAATTATCAAGTAGGATACATGAGACAGATCTGTACTGCAAATCATTGACTTGGCTAGTCAGAGAGCCACGATACACCCAGTGTGTACTTTGTGTGTGTGTGTCGGGCATAATGAAGAAAGCAGGTAGGATTGACCATCTTTGTATGCAGTATTATTAGCTACTTTGAAGTGGCCTCCTTGCTCCACCCATGCTTGTGCAGACGTCCCCTGGATGAACATTAGCCTGGTGGGTTGTCTGACATCTGACACTTGCTGTTATCAATTAATCTTGAAGTGACAGAGTTGCTCAAAGATACGCAGCACCACTGAATCAATCAGCTTCTTTCTTGGGTCTTTTGAGTTTCGAACTGTATTGTCGGCTTATTTCAGCTCTAATACCTACAATTAGAACATACACTACTGTGTACTGTAAGCCTGTTTGTGGAGAGTTTCATAAACATCTTTGTGTACAATGCCAGGGGAATATAATTAGTTAATTTCTTGATAATGCTGTTTAATATTCGGCAGGGAGAAGAAGCAAATGGAGGCAAACTCAAGACGTCGTCTGGAAGAGGAGGAGAGGATAAAAAAGAGAGCGGAGTTGGTAGGTAGTTTCCTTGTACTGTTTGATCACTGCATTTGCTCATGTTTGAGTTATTTATTCATTAAAATACATACAACAAAGATCATGTACGTACATTCTTTGATTTTTGTATGAGCTCTGGTTTCAATGTGACATCATGATAATGATATTAGAAAATGGCTATGATATTGATTTGTTCAATTTTGAAAACCTGTTGTATTAATTTTTAGGATGAGGAAGCCAAGAGGCAGCAGGAATGGATGCAGAGAAAGAAGGAGTTTGAAGAGGAGGAGAGAAGGAGGCACTTGGATGAGGAGAAACGGAAACAAGAGGAGAGACTGCAGAAAATGCATGAGGAGAAAATGAAGCTGAAGAAGCTGGATGATGAAAAGAAAGAGCGCATGAGGAAAGAAAGGTGAATAGATACATGGGTGCTTCTTTTTTTTGAAAATTTTATCTTCATGTTAATGGTATAAGAAGCTTTCTTTACAGTACAGTGTTCAAATGGCTTTGAAATTGTTTTGACAGATGTCTCCTGATTGAGAGGGGTTTTTTTTTTCATAATACCTACCTATACTATACTGTAGTCTTTTCTTTGAAAAAAATATCATTTTCTGACTACCTTGATAACGTGTTTCATCTTTTTAGATAAGGGTTCTTTTGAAGCATTTCGTGAAGACAATTAATCATAATTATAATCCATTTATATAATGTTTTTGTCATTTTGTCATTCAGAGAAAGACAGCTTGCCCTTGAAAAAGCAGAGAAAGAGCGTGTGGATAGAGAGAAGAGGGAGGAAAGGGAAAGACGACTGGAGGAACAGAGGAGGCTTGATGAAAAGAAGAGGGTGGAAGAACTGCGGAGGATTGAGGAGAAGAGGAAGGCTGAGGAACAGGAGAAGATACGTCTCATGGTATGATTGGTTACATCTGATATCTCTAATCTGTCCATCTCTTTCCTGTCTTTTTATCTATAAATATCTTATACTTTTTTTAACATGGACATGAAACAAACAAAAATGTGTGCTTTATATCAAGGATTAAATTCTTAACCAAAAAAATATATTGGAAAATACCCTGTTTATTAATTAGATAAAGAATTGAAAAAAAAAAATTATTACTGTTTATGATCCTGTAACCGTCTCCAGGAAGCTGCTCATAAAAGAGCTCAGGAGGAAGCCATGAGGCTTCAGAAAGAGAGGGAAGCAAAGAAGGCAGAACTCCAGAAGCTCATCTCCCAGTGCAAAGGTGGCACTGCTCTCAACACCAGCACAGGTGCCAATAGCTCCATGAAGTAAGTATCGAAATCTCTATTTTTATTTCTTTCCTCCCCTTTAATACTGCATCATGCAGTGTCAGGGCCCAGCTCCATGTCTAGTTACAAATGGAGCAATGAGACCGATGTTATGTCTCTGCAGCCAAACATAACTGATCACAGAGACAGGATAGAAGTAAACCTTTATTACTTTAATTAACGTAAAGAACCCGGATTTGGGGATGAATATAAACAAGTACATCTATTCTTCTTTTAAACACAAGAATGCATGCCATGCATAGATGGTCATGGTCCTGATTTGTGCATTATTTGCTCTATGTGAGAGGATTGGGCGTCCTTATTCGTTCTTATCGTAAAATGGGAATCCTTTGTTTTTTCCTTTGAAAGTCTGTCTTACTTTTGTCTCAAGCACAATGGAAAGATTGTTGGATTTTTGTTTGTTTATTGTTTCACGATTGTATTTGTTAAATCCTCAGTAACTACATGATCACCCCAGATGGGAAGAAAGCGTACAAGCCGTCCATAAATCCAAACAACTACGAGATTGGGGACAAGCAGTCTGACGACTCGACTGATGAAGAAGACGCACCCAAGAAGAAGATTCCTGACTGGGCCATGGGTGAGTCACAGAGTAGAGTGGCCTTTTACTAGCAATTTATAGATGAAAATTAGTTCAGATAAATTTTAAATTACCACAATAGATCCATGGGTGGAAGCTGATTGCTGGCATATGTAGATACAGAGAGTGTAGATTGTGTCAGGATTTAATTGTTATTATTTATTTAGCATCTAGTTTAGCAAATTGTTTTTCTTGCTTTCGCCTATAGTCTATAAAATTTTCTCACACAATCAGTAATGACAATTTTCCTCTAAATGGAGGAATTCCTCCTTTTTAATGAATTTTTCTATTCTTTACCTCTTATTTGGTTCTTTTGTTTGTCTTCTTTGCCTCTATAAATCTGGTTCTAAGATATAATACACACTCAGAGATGCCAAAATTCCTCTTTCCTCTCATTGTCAAGAAATTCGAGAAGTTATGGTTATGTTTGAGTTTCTTGCTTAATAAAAATTATTAGATCAGCCTAACCATGTACTCTTGCATAATATATGTTTATTTTATTGCATTGTGTTAGAGATATTTCATGTTTTGTAAGTATGCGTTTTTACGCAGACATTCCTCTTTGGGCTTGGAAATTCCTGTGACTTGCTTTAGAAATTCCTCTTTGGCAAATTTTGGTTTGGTGTCTCTGCATACTCAAGTTTGCATGATACTAAAGCAATTGTAAAAAACTGCTGTATGTTAATCAATTGAAATACAGTGCAATGAACCTGATCACTTTTACATCTCGATTCACTTCTGAGCTCACTAGTGACCCTATCTAGTCTTTCACAATTAATTGAATATCTGCCCAAGTTTTTTTCAATAAGTGTGGATAAAGAATTTGAAGCCCGATTAGAATTTTGTGATAAAGCTAATCTGGTTGTTTTTTTTTTTTTGTGTGTGTTTTCCAGGTGTACCCTTGAATACGGCCCTTATCAGACAGTACACTCATCCTCCTGATGTGAACAAGATTTTCCTTCCTCACCTGGTGGAAGCGCCAGACTTGGCCAAACTCTTCCCTACCTCTCGGCACAGACACAAGTTCCACTACAGAACCAGCTCTGCTATATGGACCTCTCCTGCCATGAAGCAGAAGCCTTGAAGATCTGTTTTTATATGTTGTTTTGTTGTGTTTGACTGGAATTTTAAGAGGGGGACCGAGAGATCAAACAATGTTGGGTGTGTAGTATGTTTGTTAGAGAGAGAGAGAGAGAAAATTTTTGGGGAACTGGAGAGATACTTTTGGGGTATGAAAGAGAGAGAATTTTGGGAACAAGGAAGTCTTATGTTAATTTTATCATGTTATTTATGCTGCTCTGTAATATTGATGATTTCTTTTACTTTTCTTTTCATAAGGCTAAATGGTAATGGGCTTGTTGGCCTTATATTGTATCCTCCCTGGGGTCTCCATTGTAACTGGCGTGATGGTCTTGTGTTTGTATACTTCCTGGGCTCTCTTTGGTCTGTTGGCTGATAGAAGTGTACACATCCCTGAAGCTGCATTTACACCGTATATTGTGTGTTCAATAACACATTTTGGTCCGTAAAGCAATAGTGATTAAGAAGGTTGACCGTGATTGATCAATCTCTCTCTCTGTTTACGTGCAGATTATTTTGTTTTAATTTTGTGTGGTTGACTTTCTGTAGATGAATTTTTTTAGCGGTATAAAGGGTCATTTAACAAACAGAACAGTGATGTCCAGCAAGTTTGTTTTGAAAAAATTGAGTACTGATATTTCAAGAAAAATGTTCATGCCACTCAGCAAGTATGTGAATTTCTCTTCAGTGAGCGCGAGAGACATTTCTCAGAGGTTTTTAAAAGAGGTTTTGAAGAGTAAATTTTAACAGTTTGGGAATATGATCTTTAGGACACGGAATCCATGAAAATAGGAAAAGGAGGATGAGAACTTTGCGGAGTGTTGGACTAAACATGTATATCTACATAACTACATATCGCAGCAACAGTAGTATCCTGGTGTAGGGTAAAGGTGGTTTGGGTTACCTATAGATTCATCCTCCCAGTCACTCCACATCATTGTCTATATATGGCATAAGTATATATATATATATGTAAAACAATATATGTATTATAATAATATAATGACTGTTTTGCTTCTGTGACTGCTATGAGTACATAGACACAGTGGAATCATCATGATCAAGTCAACACACCGATCCAACAAAATTTGGTGTTGAATTTAAGCAAGTGTTGACTTTATCCATGATCTTTTACCAGTGTAACAAAATAGAGAAAAGACCACAGAGTTAGCATAAAACAAGTCTGCCTTAAGAGAGTTGACTTTATCCAGATTCCACTGTTGTTTACTGTAGTAGTAGCAGTCAGATTCACGACTTGGGTCTGATTTCATGATGTGATACTGCTGGTGGGCGCTACTTCTGTTTCTTATCTTTTGGATTTATCTATCATCTTACTTTTTCCAGCACTCTCTCCAGTGTT
>JAUEKZ010085722.1:4225-16390 GCA_031471865.1 Melibe leonina | reverse complement strand
ATAACATGCTATACTTTAATCCATTCTTAGAGTAGAAAACTTAGAATACTATGAAGCAACTCTGAGTCTATTTTTGCGCCCCAAAAAAACCTCTGTGGCACAGCACCAAATAAATCCTGGACGGAATCAGTTAATGTCAGAGGGAAGGAGACTTCAAAGAGAGTTCTGTTTAAAAATGCTGCAGAAATGTTTTTTGATTTATTACCATAACAATTTATGATGTGGTCAAATTGTTTATAATCTTGATATGCTATCATTGATAAAAATAGATTAAAGGGGAGCATTCCTTTGAAAGTCTTGTTTTGATTCTACCAAGTTTTCCTGCAGCATTTCATCTCTTCTTGTTTCTCTCTCTCTTCTGTTCTTGTTGTAATCTTTTACTCAGTGTATATATTGATATATATGTTAATTTGACTCAGTGTATATATATTGATATATATGTTAATTTGACTCAGTGTATATGTTGATATATATATGTTAATTTGAGTCAAACTTGAAAATAAAATGCAGAAACGAGACAAAGCCAAAGAAAGCGGAAAAATGGAAAAGCAGATAAACAGCAAATTGACAAAAGTGGGGATCGAACCCGTGGACCCAGCTACTCCCCTTATCGCTTGGCTGATAGCACGGGACGGCCAGCTAACCACTAAGCCCTACGCTTCCCTTATTATTTTTTATACCATTTCAAGTTAAACTAATTTCTTGTGATTTCCAGTGCCTACTCCCCACCTTACTGTCGTTACTCTCGGTTGATTGATTTGTCTACTATATTAATAGGTGTGGTGGGAACCCATCGATTCTGCAGCTCCAAGGACATGGGAGATCAATGCCAGGACATTTGGTTTCCGGACCATGACAGGATGTATCGGGCGTGCGTGTATACCTGTGACTCCTACGGCTGCAATGGAGCATCTAAATCCACCGGTCCCTCCGTCCTTTTTATCTCCGCCTTAGTGTCAGCTCTCTCATTCCTGTACAGAATCGTTTCATCATAGTTTGAATTTTTAAGGTGCCTTTTGGTTTTTTGTGAAGTTTAATCGTTTTATTTTTATACCTTTCACGACAAGGTCCAATTCTAAACAAACAGAACCATTTTATAAGAGATGAGTAAGATTTCAGAGGACTGACATATGACAAAAGCCTGAATTTCAGGCTTTTGTCATATGCCAGTCCACTGAAATCATTTCATATTCATCTGGAATACGAACATGCAAATCTTGAATATATTATTGAATTGGTATGTAGTTAGCAGCTTAAGAAATAACCTTAGCATTGAAAGAGTTCTCATCGAATAATGTGTAGTGGGCGAGAAACACAGACCAGATATCATGAAATGAAAACAACTTCTGATTGATCATTTTGTTTTGAATAATTACTACAAGGTTAGCGGTGTTAATTAAAAATACCCTAAAAGAATAATTAGATTGCTACGTTGTTTTTGTTTTTTTGATAAGAAAGAGGAATAGTTCCTCAGTGTTTGTATGAAATGATGGAGAAATTGAGTTATAGTATGCATGAGGAAAAAGTGTTTGTGTGATTTTTAGTCATAAGCATGGATGGATAGTGAGACTACTGACACCGATAGGCTAACTTGTTCCTTTGAATTAATCATGTTATAATATAACCAGTTATCCAGCAAATTTTGATATCCTCTGTTTCAAAGCTGAAAATACTCTGTTTTTTAGAGTATCTTCTGATGAGAATGTTTTTTTTTTAGATGTTTTTTAGAGTTTAATGTATCTTCTGATGAGAACGTTTTTTTTTTTTTAGACAGATAGTATTTTTTTCCATTGTGAATCATCCCTGCCAGTAGGGTCCAAGTCTGGCTGTTCTTCTAACTAGCCTATCATCTTATTACTTACCTCTTTGGTCCTTATATGACCATAGCAGATGAAGGCACCCTAAAACTATCAATATAAAGAAACCTAATCACTCCTGCGAACCCATGCTGCCATTGTTAGCTGTCATGTAAGCAATAGGAGCTTCATAAAGATTTTTATCAAGATCTCAAGCAACTTGCTCTTACGATGTGTTTGTTGCTGATCTTTGATTTTTTTAGCTTTAATACGAACTGTCACAACAGAATTATTTTTTTCCTTCTGAGTGTTCTATTTAATATAAAAACCTTTGAAGAGGATGTATACATAGTTGAAACTAAGAAAACTCATACTTCATACTATTTCTCATTCCAAATTCATTCCATTCCAAAATATTCTCCTTATTTTATTCTCCTTTACATCATTTTTTTTCATGCTCATTTTTCACTAATTCCCTGATGTCTGTCATCCATCACACCCATTTGAGAGCTATACTATATGGAGGATAATTGACATGTTCCTTAGATGCCTCATCCCGATTACAATTCAAACCTCCCACAATTTTTCTAAACATTTTAGATTCGTTTATATATGTAACTAAACAAGTCTTGATAAAAACCTAACGCATAAAAAGTCTTAAACTTAAAATGATATCAACCGCATAGCTTTTGGTCTGAGAGAGAAAAAAATTATATATTTTATCATCTATTTGAATGTGTTAAATAAATATTCTTGTTGATTTTAATTAATACTAAAGTTTATTACATAATGCTTATGAAATGAGAAAGAAATCTTTTATTTTCCAGCAAAATTTGAAATTGAACACATTGAATGAAGTTCTTTTAGAAGATAACAGTTACTGTATCTCTCTTTAATATTCATGGGTTTTAAAGGTGTCATCGATCAATGGTGTGAGACGACGTCTCAATTATCTCTGGGGCTCTTTATCAAACCATTGTTTAATTAAAAACATAATTAAACAAAAGACAATTAACAAAAAGAAAATCAAGCAAAAAAACCCCAACTTTTGCTGAAATTGTTCATGTAGTTTGACATCATTTTTGACAGTTTGAAGATATCTTTGCACCCCTTGAATTCCTTTTTACGAGATGTGGTATTTATAGAAATATTTCTGCAAATTTTCCAAAATCGTTTGACTCTATGTACAATAGTCTATTTTCCATTTCTTTTAATTTTGCATCCTTATAACAAAACCATTCCAGTTTTGTAAATACGTGTATCAAATTAAAGCTTAATGCAGTTTAAGTTTAAGGTCGTTTCTATTTCTAGTAAGTAATTTCTCATTGATTTCATCAGTGTAAATAAGCATTCATTGTCATACTTCCAATAAACAATGTATTTTTCTACTTAGAAAACTCTTAGTTTTGAGTCACTTGATTATTTGTGAAATGACACACTCTTATACTATGCATGATATGTACATTGTGCGGTTCTGTGGCCTTGTTGGTAGGCAATTGGCCTTTGTGACTGAAAGGTCCCTGGTTCGAATCCGTCATGTGATGGCCGCAAAGTTGAGTCCTTGGAAAAGGCTCTTTATTTACTCACATTATATCACCCTACTCAGGTGTAAAATGAGTACCTGGTCATAATCAGTTTTGTCCCTGTCCGATTATAAATATACTACTAGCACCTAACAAGCAGTAAGTTGAGTAAGTCTCGTCCTGTATGTTGAATGTTGCTGTTGGTCAGTGACTCCTTGTAATGTAAAGCGCTTTGAGCACGTTTGGTGAATATTGCGCTATATAAAAGCTCAGGCTTTTTTTTAATGTATCCATCTTGCAGTCCCTTTCACTCTTCCAGTAGCCACCTTCACGGACACTACACACTGGGACACCTCAAGGGCCCGTTTCAATAGTTTCATGACTTGACGTTAGACCCCTAAGCTTAGTCCAAGGATAGGTTTTAAATTTACATAGTTCTATTTTGGCTTGGTGGAGGGAATGGATTTTGAATTTTTTTTAGTGTTCAAAATATCCAATTTGAATGTGAGCCGAAATTGAACTAAATTTAGAATTAAAATGTAAAAGTTAGTCTGGATGGAATTGGCCCCAATGCTCTCTCTGTTTCACTCTCTCTTCTCTCTGTCTCTTTTCTCTCTGTCTCTCTTCTCTCTGTCTCTCTTCTCTCTGTCTCTCTTCTCTCTGTCTCTCTCTCTTCTCTCTCTCTCTCTTCTCTCGGTCTCTCTTATCTCTGTCTCTCTTATCTCTGTCTCTCTTATCTCTGTCTCTCTCTCTTCTTCTCTCTCTTCCTCTCTCACTCCCCCACCTCTCTCCGTCTCTCTCTCTTCTCTCTGTCTCTCTCTCTTCTCTCTGTCTCTCTGTCTTCTCTCTGTCTCTCTCTTCTCTCTGTCTCTCTCTCTTCTCTCTGTCTCTCTCTCTTCTCTCTGTCTCTCTCTCTTCTCTCTGTCTCTTTCTTTTCTTCTCTCTCTTCCTCTCTCACTCCCCCCCCCACCTCTCTCTTTTCTCTCTGTTTCTCTTCTCTCTGTCTCTCTGTCTCTCTGTCTCTCTCTCTCTTCTTCTCTCTCTTCCTCTCTCACTCCCCCCCTCCACCTCTCTCTCTCTCTTCCTCTCTCACTTCCCTCTGTCTCTCTTCTCTCTGTCTCTCTCTCTTCTTTTCTCTCTTCCTCTCTCACTTACCCCCTCCCCACCTCTCTCTCTCTTCTTCTCTCTCTTCCTCGCTCACTCCCCCCCCACCCCCCTCTCTCTCTCTTCTCTCTGTCTCTGTCTCTCTCTCTCTTCTCTCTTCCTCTCTCACTTACCCCCTCCCCACCTCTCTCTCTCTCTCTCTCTTCTTCTCTCTCTTCCTCTCTCTCTTCCACACACACCACATAAATCAAACGTTTTCTATAAATAACATACATTCAAAGGTAGAAGTCAGAGCTCTTGGTGATTTAATAATAATTCATCGTCATTAGTTGTCAGTAGTAGTGACAATTTTACATTTCCTTACACATCAATATCAATTAAAACATTCACACATGTTAGTAGAGATACACATCACAAATAATAATAATATTGACAAACGACCACACATGTAAATCCATTAACTTACTTCCCTATTACTATTGTTATTATGTATTATTATTACCCTCCGAGCAACATCTTTATCATCATACACTCTTTGTACCCTCTTTCCTTAGTCATCGTTATATTTATCATACATATTGTGTTGTTTTTTTGTACTACCTATCCTTCAATTTCGATATCCAATAAATACATAGAAGAGTAGTTTCCCATAAGAAGCAAGATTTGACACATTATAATAATACTATCTAACAAATCAAATGCAGGACAAAAGCATCGTTGAGTATTTTCAAAGCTGTTCTAGTTAGTTTACCACTCGGCTACTTTGGTTAAAATTTAAAGGCAAGGCCTTGACGCTCGCCGTACTTAATGAATGGGCTCGGGAAAATCAATTTCACTGCTTTTATGAGCCAGTTCTGCATTGTCACTATTATTTAGGGGTGCAATATATTACAAAACTTTTGTTTCAGTATTTTTTTACATTTAAACAAGTAAACAATCGAGTTTGTTGGAGAATGTTTATCCTGTGTGTGACAAAGGAATTCAAAATGGCTGACGTGGTGTCATTGTAAACAAATCAACGATATCGTGAAATAATAATGATTGCTCATTTGATTTTTCCACCAAATGCTATGTAAGCAAGTAAATGTGTGGCCCTTTGCACATGTGTATTAAAACAAACTATTTGGGTAAAATTTCGAAATTTTATTTTATGTAACTGAAACTGTGAAGATTGAAGTACGAATAGTCACTTCGAAAATTAAATCAGCTGATTAGTTTGCACAGGTATAATATCTCTAGTTCTAGACTAGACTGTCGTTATGTGAAGTGCGATTATTGTTGTATTTGTATAGTCCTCAACTACCCTGACAGAGCCTCACGTAAAGTTTGTATGTTGGAATTAGAGAGGTACGGTTCGCCGTTCATGCTGATGATGCAATCCTCTCGCACTGCATTGAGAAGATAAACCGGAACTCGATTGCCGATTTGATCATCTGAGAGGATGAGAACGATTCGTCCTGGATTTGAAGGCCCTACTGAATAGGCTGCCGTCTTTATAGCCAAATAGGACCACTCGTCGGCCAGATAATGATCGGTGAAGAGCAGAACCACTCTCCAACTGGAGTGAATGGCGCTTACAATAGCTTGGGCGATATTTGAGGCCGGAAGTAGATCCCTATGACGTATGTATGTGGTGAAATGTAACCGGTTTTCCACGATGTCTCTCAGACCCAGACAAGCAAAATCGGCGTCCTGGTCTGCATAGCCTAGATACACACCGGACACGTAGTCTTTCTGGGTTTTGAGCACAAAGTTGGCCTCAAAATATTGGAAAAGAGTTGCCTGTATTTGCGTCTTGAACTTGATGCCAAGTGTGAATAAACAAATTCCCAAGGCTGTCAGGCACATGAGAATTATCGAATTGTAAAACGCATCTTTTCCATTACAGAGACGCCAGAAGTTTTCAAGGTTGTTTAGTTCCCGGGTCGTCGTCACCTCTCCGTCCATGAGGAGACAGGAGTAGCCTTGACCTGCACGCGTGTTGTCCATATCCAGCCGAGTGGTTTGCAACCAACGGAGAAACGAAATACTGGAGCAGCTACATGAGAAAACATTTCCTTCCAACAATATCTTAAATGCTGGGAGGGTAGCAGAATGCATTTCCAGATATTTCCTCTCATTAAGAGAAAAATGCAAAATAGAATTCTGTCTCAGGTCAAGTAGTTGAAGATGCGGGGTGAATTGAAACAGTAAAGGCAGTGCGTTCAGGCGATTTCCTGCCAAGTTCAGGAATTCGAGTTTCATGTTATTTGAAAAAACAGTGGCAGGTAAAACATGTAAGTTGTTGAAAGAAATGTCCA
The DNA here is from genome assembly GCA_031471865.1 of Melibe leonina. Classification (NCBI taxonomy): domain Eukaryota; kingdom Metazoa; phylum Mollusca; class Gastropoda; order Nudibranchia; family Dendronotidae; genus Melibe; species Melibe leonina. The sequence continues at coordinate 9,667 of JAUEKZ010085722.1, read as the reverse complement.
AATGTTTGAGCATGATAAGTGATTGGAAAAGGTCGGGGCTTTCTTGCAAAGCTTTCTCGAGGTTCATGTGTGACATTATAAGGGTGGCGATCTGTGGAAAAGAACTGAGGAATGAGCGCGTCATGTCAGAACCATCGTTCTTGGATATGTCGGCACTGGTCAAGTTTTCCATCCCATGAAGAGAACCAGAAAACCGTGAAATGCCTGAATCGGACATCTGAAGTGTTTTTAAGTTTTCACTACCCTGGACAGTAATGTTGAAATTTAAATAAATTGAATGAGTAGACATTTTTGATACATCTAGATATTCCAGATTCATAGGCAGTCTTACTATCATTCCACCCTTTTCAATCATTAGATCTTTCTCTAACTTAGGAACAATACGATTATTTTCTTTAGCGTTCTCCAAATGCTCTGCATTGTTTCTTGGTTTAAATCCATCTTCGGCAAAACTCAAAAGTTGCGTTAAGTTGCGACCGGCATTTCGAGATATCATATTAGCATTAGAGCTTAAAGCCGCACTGTCATCGTGTACATCTTTATTGATGTCAGCATGGAGTTTGTTTTCTCCCAACATGAATGTTTCTTTCATGAATGATTCACTACCGTCATTTTTTGTATTCTTTATGAAGGAATACTTTCTGCCTGAAATACGCAACGACTGCAAAGTTTCGATCAACGACAAGCGGATGAGTTCAAAAACATTCCCCAGTAAAGGGTTGTCACTTACATCCAGCGATACCAGACATTTTGACCACAGGGGTCCCGTAAGCATTCCAGTTTCAATGAAGAATAGGCTATTACTTGTAAACTCGAAATGTTTCACACACATCTTGGAGAGGTACTGCCCGACTTTTCGATTTAATTCACAGTCCCTTTTGAAAACATACGGCACTTCTACATGGTCATTGTATAAGTTATGAAGCTTGAGCATTGTGAAATTCCTGTTCACGAACGGAGCCAAACTTTCTAAAGTTAATTTGGTGCCCTGGTTAACGCCTTCTAAATGATACACATCCAGGTGCTGGAGGTAACGGAAAGCTCCCACCTCTGTTGATACCAAATTCGATGCATCGATGATAACCAGTTCCTTTAATGGTATCAATTCAAAATCTTCAAATGAATCATTTCTTATATAAGACAAAGACCCAGTTAGGGTTAACTTACTCAAGTTTTTTGTCTCTCTAAAAATGCCATTAAATTCAAGATCTCCTTCGAAAGTATCGATGGTTAAAACACGTAGATTAGGAAGTCCCATTAAAATATCAGGAGAGTAAGACGAGAATGGATCTAAATCATTGTTTGCCAGCCTCAATTCCACCAAACTGCTCATGTTGTGGAATAAGGGTCCCCCCATACTGTGACTGTCAATCCGAAGACAGTTCGACTCCAAATCAATCACTTGAATCTTTTTGTTGTGCTGAAACGCTAGGGGGTCGATGGAACTGATTTTGTTTGTCGCCAGAGACAAATACCGAAGCTCAGGTGCTTTGGCGAAGGATGCCTCCAGCAAGCGAGATATGGAATTTGACTGGAGGAGTATGGACGTGGCTTGCTCGGGTATCCATTCAATGGGCGGAAGTGACGTCAGACCTTGACCTTGACAGTCCACCAGAATGCCTCCATATACGGTGTCGTTGCTGAGACGGCACAGTGACGGAGGTACTGCTGTGACAGTGACAGCAGAAAGCAACAGGCAGCACACATTGACCACTCCGGCAAGACATAGAGTTGTGAAGGGCATGACTTTAATCATCATCATCATCATCATCATCATCCAATCAAGTTGTTAATAAAAGGGTCTGCCCTTTTGATTAATCATGATAACAATTTTGAAACAAAACAAATATTTAAGTTGCATTTTCTTTGTTTGAAGTTACACATCGAATGTAAGTTTAATTAACTGCTCGGAAAATTCGAAAATGAGAATCCGGCCAACTTCTGTCATATAAACATTGTCCTGACACAAGAATTCGAAATATTTGTAGGGGGATAAAGTAGCACATTCAACAACCCAACACTGATTTTGCCTGATACTTGATACTGTGTGTGCGGAGATGTCAAAGGTCAGTAATCTGAAGATAATGAAAAAAAATGGAAACAAATTATTAAAGGGACAAAATAGGATGTACTTCTTGAACAAGCTTTGTTTGTTGAGGCGATAAAGAATCATTAACTTGATTTTATAAGTGACACATTCGCATAAATGTTAAACATAATTGATAAAACGTGCCACTTACATAGTACATATTATAAACTAACGCTTTGTTTTAATGACAAATAATGAATGGCGTTGAAACAGTCACATAAAAATATGATCGTCAAGTCAAAAGGATAAAATCAAAGAGCCAAAGTCAATGTATTGTTTTGCAAAACACAAGGTATTCATAACAAAAGTAAATCTCGGTTGTAAAAAATCGATCAATGCTTCATTGGAGCAATGAGTTCACAATTCATGGAACGGAGTGGTTATTTGTACAGCGGAAGAAGAATTCTTTTTTTATTTAAAAATATGTTTGGTAATGCGATGCTTTCGATATCCTCAACATGGAAAAAAAACCACTTTCTTACTTCAAGGAATTTGAAGTGTGTTTGGTTGACTTTCAAAAAGAAAACCATGTTTTGTTTATCAAGAAGGCCTAACAATAACAATGTTCGTACCATGCTGGCATTGATGTGAGTATTTCGGCTCATCGCATACAAACTACAAAGTTAAGGTGTCTGTCTCAAAAAAGTGCCTCTTGTCTACCAACTATCTGGCATTTTCTCATCAACAGAATACTGTACTTTAAAACATGAAACAATTTACAATACGAATCGAAAAATGCACCCTCTGTGCACAATTTTAAGGTTACGATTGATAAAAAAAAATTAGAGGATATCTGCATTTAACCATTTTGAATTTGCGGATTCTTGTTTCAATTTCATTACTTTTTGTTCTATTTTCATAAGGTTTATGGAATATCTATTCCATTTTGTTTGAATTTGTAATATTTCTATTTGCAAAATGTGGTGAGCCTTTTCCTTGGCTTTTAAAGGCTTCCAGCCTATATTAATATTATGCTCTGTAAATATGAAATTAGATGTCTAAATTACCTTTTTATCTAGAGATATTTCTAGTCTAGTTTAGATTTAGACGATATTTTGTTACCTTCTTGTAACCTACTTGCTTCAAGTGTGTGAATAACGCTTGCCATTATGGTATGGTTGTCAAACTCACATTCACAACTGAGATGGGATGTGTAAAAAGAGAGGGAATCGCTAGGCCGGTGGTTATCAAAGGTGAAACAAAGGGAGTGATTAGCAGGCCAGTATTATAGTGTAAAAAGAGAGGGGATCGCAAGGCCAGTGGTTATCAAATGTGAAACAAAGGGAGTGATTAGCAGGCCAGTATAGTGTAAAAAGAGAGGGGATCGCTAGGCCGGTGGTTATCAAAGGTGAAACAAAGGGAGTGATTAATAGGCCAGTATAGTGTAAAAAGAGAGGGGATCGCTAGGCCGGTGGTTATCAAAGGTGAAACAAAGGGAGTGATTAATAGGCCAGTATAGTGTAAAAAGAGAGAGGATCGCTAGGCCAGAGGTTATCAAATGTGAAACAAAGGGAGTGATTAGCAGGCCACTATGGTGGACAAAGACAAAGCAAGACAGACAGATGGGATGGACAACTCTCCACGAAGAGTACACACAGATGCATTCAAACTCAAACCAAAGAGGTTAGAGTTAGAATTATATCCCTTGATTTGGTGATTAGTCTATTATTATTAGTATTAGCTCTATGATTCAAACTCAAACCAAGGGACTGCACCTCGATCGCCAGCTTCACAACTTGTACATACTCTGTCTCCAAAACTGAATGGTATGATAATTTATCATACCATTCATTTCAATAATTAATAATTCCATATTTCACGTGCACAAATAAGCATATCAGATATTATTTCTTCATGAGAAAAAAAAAACCCTCATTAATTTTTCGGAATTCTGTTTTTTAAACATGTTTCCTAGCATGATAATGATGATGAAAATGATGATGATAATAATAAGCTTATGAAACTGCTTGTCTACGACTATCTACCAAGCTCACGAATAACATTGAAGCCTATAAAACTACACTTCATCATACAACTTTAACAAAGAGCGCATAATAAGTTATTGACTTAAATAAAAACTGTTGAGTATGACCCCTAGCATTACATTATTATAATACGAATTTATCATTCAACGTTTATTATGATTATGTACCAATCCTCTCGTCCCTACATGTTCCTATATCTTAGGACAGATGAATTACTTTAAATAAAATACAGTATCATTAAATCTAAGTTTTGTTCACATCCATCATCATTTATTTCTGTCATAACATAACCTCAACAAAAACAAAACACCCATAATAAGCTTAAGATTAAGTTTAAGAGGTCTGCACTGTACCTGACTGACCCTGTTGAAATGCGCAAAGACAATAAATACAATGTCTAGCCGAGTCAGTGAGTTGATTGGAAGATAAAGACAATATATATCACACCGAATGAAATAAAAAAAGAAAATCACCTTTTAACAGTAACGTACCGAGTTGATGTTGATTCGTTCGCCTGCACTGCAGTTCAGTTTATTAATATTAATGAACAGACAAATTATGTTCATCAATCTCTCACACTACTCACATTCACAAGTAGCAAGTGCTTGACCTAACCAAGCTAGTCACCGGAAAAAGGAGGCGACAGGGTAGAGTGACGAAGAGGTTGTAGTCTAGTGTGAATAACATTGAATTGACAAGCCAGGAAGGACTTCTTTTAAAAGCACCACATTCTGAAGTACGGGCTCTCACACTTCCCAACCAACTCGAAACCATCCAATAACTTTTAACACACCTCGAGAACTCGCGATAGTTGAACTCCCAATGACGAGCCATTATTACATAAAAATAAAAACCATACGAGTGTGTGTTGGGGTGGGGGGATTAGACAAACACCAACGTCCCCCACGCGTTGTCGTAGATAGATAACAACAGGGGAGATAACGAAACGAAGACGTGGACCCATTTCAAACATTCTGTTGTTAATTTGTACAAAAAGGGTTGCAAGAAGCACGACTACATACTTGTTAGAGTCTGTGGGTTGTTTGTAGTAATAATCTGTAAATATTTCCGAGAATGCGGGTGACCATCTGTTTCCTTCGCTATCTCGGACACTGTTACTGTTACACTACATATTACATACAGCCCTTTATGCATTTCATTCCATGATTAGATTCCAGCAGATCCTATATATTACATACAGCCCTTTATGCATTTCATTCCATGATTAGATTCCAGCAGATCCTATATATTACATACAGCCCTTTATGCATTTCATTCCATGATTAGATTACAGCAGTTCCTACATATTACATACAGCCCTTTATGCATTTCATTCCATGATTAGATTCCAGCAGTCCCTGCATATTA
>JAUEKZ010085611.1:0-16395 GCA_031471865.1 Melibe leonina | reverse complement strand
GGGGGGGAGAAGGGGAATACAGCTATCACAGATGAGAAGAAATTCTGTATGTAGCATCACATACATACTTTTTGCCTTTCCCATTGATGATGTAAATAGTTTTAAAGTGTATGTAGACTTATATTATACAATTTTGTAGTTATTTATAGAAATAAAAAAATAAAAGAGCAAGCCAACACTTCATTTCAGTTTTTGCTCTTGACAGAAAGAAAAAATAAAGAACTCCAAGCTAGGTTCGAGTCTGCTTGGAAAAAAAAGCAGTTACAATTATGCTTAAAAAGACAAAAATAGAAAAAATGCGAGAACCTGTCACACCCAAGCTACCCTCTCTGTAATACAACTTCACACATTCTTCTGTCTTTTCTTTCCCCCACCAGCCCCTACCTCCCCCAAATTCACACATACAGACACCTGGTAGCCATTGTAGAGATGAAGGCACCCTGGTACTGATTCAAAGCAGCAGTTGCCACAAATAGATTGCCAGCACAAGCCGGACGACCCTGATACAGATGCTCCAACTTGTGCCCAACATTGCCACTCTTACAAAAAGCCATATTCATACAGTCATACTCCCCCGCCCACCCCTTTCAAATAAAGTAGAAACAGTTCTCAGGGGTCTGGTGCTATAAAATGAATTTAAAAGTTTCAAGAACCATAATAAAGCTGATCTAGAAAAAGATGGGCATTTCTTTTATCAAACAGTAAGAAATCAACAGCCCCACCAGTCAAAGAGGCATGCAATCACGCATCGATTTGATACATCCACCCTGACGATGCTACTTGAATAATTTGATTACATTTTGTTATCAAATTACTAACAAAAGTAATCAACGTTACATTCCATTCTGGTTACAGACAAACAGCCTCAGGAAGGCCACAATGGATAGCAAAGTTGATGTCCATTGTATGCATGTGTTACCCCTCCCCCACCCCTCCCCTCTATATATATATATATATATCCCCCACTGTTGTCCAGAGGGAGTAGTGAGTGGGGAGCAGGCAGGTGATCAGCCCCTTCACTTCAGGCTGTCCAGCATCTGCAGATAGTTAACCTTCTTCTTGCTGCGTCGTCCGTCCTTGCCCTCTGGGTAAAACAAGTCAAACCGCTGCTCTGTCGCCTTTGACTGCAGATACAGATATAGACACACAGCATTAGGTCATGTTAGGTGCTTATTTAATTTGGTTTTTATGGCTGGTTGAAAGATTAAGGGTCGGTATAACAGCCTGGCTTTAAACAGCACCCATGGCAATAGAATGAAACTAGTCCATCAAACAAACAGATGTTGAAAAAAATTGACCCTACATCTACCACAGACATTTGAAACAAAATTGACTCCATTGCATGGAGAAAAAAAATCATTTCTCCATAAAGATAACTGATAGTTCTCTTATTAGTACAATGATTTCCAGATACTATAGTTTTTGGTGGGGTTTTTTTTTAATTTACTTATACCATCAGTTTTACAAGTTATGTAGCAATGTAGGAAAGGAGAGAAAGAGAAAGAAAGACAAAGGGGAAAAGGAGAGGGAGGGAAGGAGGAAAGGAGTGAGTGAGAAAAAGAAAGACATAGGAGGAAAAGGAGAGAGAGCAAGGGAGGAAAGGAGTGAGTGAGAGAAAGAAAGACAGGGGGAAAAAGAGAGGGAGGAAAGGAGTGAGTAAGAGAGAGGGCGAAAGTGAGGAGAGGAAGATGAGGAGGGTTGAGAGTGCTTCTTACCATCCTGCCCTTTATATGTCTGGGAATATCCTCTGTCTCTGCCCACAGCTCCTCCCTACGAGCCTGCAGCACAGAGCCGTCCTCAAATTCCACCTGAAGGAGGAAATGTACACACACAGAGACACAGAGGGCATTATACGTAGGTCTTTTTTCAGAGTGAAAATCGCTATGCTCAATCTAAACTCTTTCCTTATGCATTTTAATATCTTGTAACTTTACAATATTATTAAAGCAAAGAGAAAATTTTTACTAAATATACCGCCAAGTTTGGGGGAAAACATAAGTCAGCAAAATAACAAAAAACAGTAGCAGGGTAACCTAATGGTAAGGATGGTGAAAGAAATCAATGTCCGTGGGACAACAGGTAGGGCATTCAAACTACAGATGGACCCATTGCCAAAGGGATAAAAGTATTTATTGAGCAACTGAGGTGTTTGGCATGGTTGAGTTTGGTAAGGAAGGGACAAAATTTCAAGTTGGCTGTACAACATTGACACTTTGCTTGTCAATTAATGTCACATACAAGTTGTTAGCAATGATGGCAGTAAGAGAATCTTAGTGGTTTTATCATAGCAAGAATTTGAGCGTTTCTACATAGTAACCAATCCAATCCACAGTCAAACACTAAGTTTTAGTAGAGGAAAGTTTGTTGGTTGTTGCCCCTTTTTAATGCTTTTAGGTCACTTCCAACGCCTGAACCCTATAGATACAAATCTGCCATACAGACATCAGGCCAACCAGTCTTACCATAATGTCAAATGCCGGACAAGACTGCTATGATGCTGATTTTTCTTAACATCATAGATATGACCGGACCATGGCTTAAACCCTGACCTACCCAATACAAAGCATACCCTCTACCTATTGAGCTGAAATGCCGATGAAGCAGGACAGGAGTAAATAAACAGTGATTACCATGTACACATCCCTGTTGTTCACTCTCTTGAAGGTGGCACCGTAAGAGCTGCCGTCCTCCCAGCGGATCGATACATGTTCTCCGATAGCAGGTGGTCCATCTCGAACGCAGTCTTTGCTCTACAGTCACATCAATGCAGGAAATCATAATTTTACATTAATTACCGTGTTTCAGTGCAGCATAAATTAATAATTCAAAAGGCTATAGACATACAGATAGACAGGAATCCCCAGAAGATGGGCATTTCCCCTTTTTCATCCATTAATGTAAAACTTATATCACTTGTAAAAACCTTTCCCTTCATTATTTCCTCCATTAATAAAGGAAAAAAGATTACAAACGTTTTGCAGCATCAAAAATAGAAAATTACAAAATAAAAATATTCTAATAAAAATAATACTAGTAATAATAACAATGCAGATGACAATGTCCAGTTGATAGTGTGTAAGTTACCTACCTCAATGTCCTCAGGTAGCAGGTCCTCACTAAAGGAGCCGTCATCAAAGTCCACCTCGTACAGCGTCTGCCTATCCACCTGTAGCACATGTGCCCAGTAGAAGCGGCAGTTCCGGTGCTTGGCCAGCACACGACTCTCCACAGCCAGCTCGGGCATGTCACACATCTGCCGCGCTTCAGTTTTCAACCGTGTGGTTAGGTGTTTGCGGCAAGACACGTAGATGGGTATGGGCCAGTCACTGCGCTCAAATCGAATGCCAGCCATGAAGGCACAGGAGACGTGGAAGGCCGTGGTGCATCGACCGTGGGAGCATTGTATGCAGGGCCGAGGAGACGTCTGCCCCCAGTGCTGGGACACGAGGCCACACAGGCAGCATTTCTAGTACAGCACAGGACACAAGAACACAGACTCAATACTAACATCAATTTCAGGTCACAATAGTCATACTTTTTATAAATCTGATAATCCAGCAGTAATAATAGTGTTAAACCACCTCCCAAGCCTCTCCCCTTCAAAGTAGTATAGTTACTGAGTCAAGCATAAAAACACTTCAACTTTCACTTTTGAAGTCCCTGTAAAAAAAAAGTTGTACTTGAAAAGAGTTTGAGAGAGAATTTAAAAAAGATTTTTAAGCAAGTGTCCAACCAATACTTGTGGCAGCACTTACCAGCTTGAACCTGTCTGGGTGTATCTTAGAGGTGATGATGGGGCTTCTTAGGCGGATGTCTTTGAAGGACACATCCCCAATGGCCAGGGCACAGGACACGTGGGCCCATCCACCATCTGCTGTCGGTTTCAGGGCCCCGCCTTGTAGGTAGCAGAGTACACACATCTTGAATAATAATAAACAGAGAAACAATTTTCTTAAAAATATAAAATAAAACAATCTTGTCTCTGTAAGAGTGAAATTTTTGTAGGCAACACATGCACCTCACAAGACATTACATTTTTATCTAAAAAGTCAAACAAAACAATGTAACATTCTTTTAAACATCTTTAACAGTACAAATCTTGCAAACTACACTCAATCCTTCTCACACGTTCAACGATTATACTGCCATTCTCCCTATCGCCAGTTTTTGAGTGTGGAACGGATTTGTCAAAATACTAAAAAAAACTAAACAAAAAAAACCTTCATATACTGCCATCAGCCAACAAATTATGTGTAACATTCATGACTTACATAGTGTAATAAATTATTGTTACATCGCCAGTCTAAAATTTTGTCACTACCATACTAAAACTTACCATGTGAAATATCCCTATAACACTCACTAAACACTTCACTCCCTTTACACTCTCTGTATGCACCTGCAAAAAGTAAGTAATTTCATTTTTCTAACCATATCACCCTACTCCACTATATATGGGAATTTTCTTGCAATGCCATTTTTATTATACCGCCAACTTTATGCTTTCCTCAGACTTGGCAGTATAACAATGTTTGAGTGTCTTTCAACCCTATTTTTACCAACAAATTAATTCCATTGGTTATCCACAAAATATGACTGAAAACAAGATAAGGATGGAAAGCCCAAGGTACTCACAGCCCCAGATGTATGCTTTTCCTCTTGTATCACAGACTTGCAGGCCTGACACGTCCAGTCTGTAACACTTGAGGAAGATGTGTCTCTCATCTCCCCATAGCAACCTGGCAACAAGCAATGCAATCACAACATTGTGATGGAATACAAAATGATAGACTCCGATTCAAATAAGCCAAGGTAAAGGCTGATTTAAAACAGAGCTGCTAGCCCATAAAGAAATAAGATTCAGACTCAGATCCTAAAAAAAGCAATTATGAACTGTGCACAGTGTGAGTACCAAATCAATATTCTAGACCAGAGTACATAAAAAATCTTGTTTTAGCACTTTTCATTATACCTTAAAGTTTTCGCATTATTATAATATTTTGTTTATCATTTATTACCAACCTATCATAGTTTTTTTTGTATTCTTCAACAAATTTTCATACTATAACCAAACAATCGTACTAAATACAAAAATTTCATATTGGTTGGCATCTCTGAAAAAAAGACACATAAATTATGAAGACTCCCACTCCCAAATTTTACAACGGTAACTGGCCACAGCTGTAAGAGTGAAATACTTACTGGCATGGACACACACACTGCAGGAGGAACACACCAGCAGGGCACTCATCCCATCTGGGTCCACCGGGGAGTAGTCACAGAAAGGGGTGCGGTTAGTACGGCTCACTGCAAAGGAAGACTCTGGGATCACAGGCACAGACCTGAGTGGTACAGTGTCCTGACTTCCTTGCTGTAATGACGGCCACTCTGCCTCAGCCTGCCAGTGACAAGACAGTTAATTGATCAAATACAGGCAATTTATCAAACTATTTGTTTGTTTATTAAGAGTTTTAGGGCACTACCAACTGCTGAGGTCATAACAGTGCCTAGAGGTAAGTAAGAGGTTAGGCCAGTTAAGAGCAGCTAGATCTTGACCAAGCCAGGGACTTTTCACAATGAGATAAAAAAAATATCACTCTGACAAAGAAGAAAAAGACACACAAGCAGATGATGGCTACCTCCCACATAATGTATTATGGTCCAGAGGACCCAGAATATTCTACCGCCCTTTGTGTACAAAAGTACTCAGTCCTTCTAGATAGCAAGTGACCTGTAGTTAGGTAACAGTGTAAAAAATGGGGGATGACAGGGACGACACACAGGACCAAGACTGAGCATACAGACACAAATCAGCTTTATGTGTATGCTTGATAAGAGAGCACTGGAGAGAGTGCTTGAAAAAGTAAGATCATAGGTGAAGCTAAAAGAGAAGAAAGATAAGCTGTGCCTACCAGAGACGCCCCCCAATCACACACAATTCATCAAATACAGATCTGTACATAATTAATCAACTGAATTGATCAAAAACAGTTGATTTAATATTATCATACTTACCAGGATAATTGACATATATGATCACCTCCACCTCCATACAAGAGAAACATAATTGAAAAGATATTTACTACAAACAACAGAGTTTGTAAGGAGTATACAAACCTGTAAATGACCCTTTAGAAAATAGCCCGAACATTTTTTCAAGACGACACTCGACTCTCTATGCTAACAATAGCTAGGGGTATAGATCTAGATGATACTAAGAAGATATCAATGAATTGCTATTACTATTGTAACTGTGATGATTATCTAGTCTACAATAATAATGCATGGCTCATTTTCACTTTCAAATTGCATTTAAAACTTACTCACAACTCATATCATCACGATTGGAGCTCTTGGGAGGAAAGGCGCTCTATAAATCTATGTATTATTATTATATCACTGTCACGTTGAGATAAACATGGTCTATCTAGACTAGCTCATAATAGTTTCTTCATTCTAGACTCATCCTCAAGATGGACTTGGTTGGCTGGTGATTTCAGCTATGAAATCTCTGACAGTCTGATAAATATCCAGATCACATCTAATGATGAATACGCCAAGCTGAATAGAAACCACTGAGAAGAATTGGGTTGTGCAGGTTTATCGGTGTCTCTAGCAGACAAGACAGGTTTACAGTTTACAATATGATACACGCCTTTATGTTAACAATTCAAAACATCCAGTTTAGTAGCATTGAAAGTTCCTCATCACAATGAGGCAATTGAGCAAGTAAAGACGGTGTGTGTTTAGGTGATCAGAGCGAGATGCCCGGCATCATAGCACAACGTCATAGACTAAAAACAGCTCAGTCCACAACTGCTAACCCGTCGTGTTCGACTCGCGAGACCACGGACGACGTGACGTGGCAAGTGATGAGAGGGCTACATCACAGGCTAAAAATAGCTTGGTTCATTGTGCGGCAGTGTATGAACAGGCCGTGACAGTGACATAGAGAGAGGGATTAAATGACAGGAAAGATGGTGCTCATGCGAGGCATGGACTTTTTGGATTGAAAAATAACAAAATTAAAAAACATGTGGACTTGACAGCTTTTTTCTGTCAATAAAATGCTGGTAAACCGGCTATAGCCAGGCAATTTACAGGTCTGAGTATAAAATAGAAGTTTACTGACAGATTCAACAGCTAAATGTGAAAGAGAGATGGTGGAGTATTAAGAGCAAGGCCTTACCTCAAACCTGTGGAAGAGGCTGCAGACAGAACAGTGGGGGCTGCGGGAAGCCATCATGCGATTGAAGGCGGCAATCTGCTCAGGCTGGGCTTGGCCTCCACACTGCCACAGGTGGTTGATAGGGACAGCCCAGGCATCTGGCAGATGAACAGGCTTCCACTCTGATTGCTCCTTGTCTGCCAGAGGGAAAGAGGGGCGAGTAGAAATAGGTAATAAGTAATGACAACATGACAAGCGTCTTACAAATTAATCCTCATTATCTCTAGGGCTAATTAAAGTTTTGAATCTTGACATATTCTTATTTTATATTCAGAATATATTCATGTATGTATAGTATTAATTTGATACTCATATCAATTACAAAGGTCTGGCTAAATAGGCATGGATCACAAGGAAATGAACACCATAAAATTCAAATTACGAGACATCTTTCTTTTCAATGAAATGTGAGATGAAAAAAAGGTTATAAGTGATTAAGTAGAGAGTAGTTTTGGTATCAGATATATCTCAATACTTTGAACATCGAGCGGTGGATGCTAAGTGTACAAGTGCCTTCTTAAATGTTCTCATGTACCAGAAGTGTGTCCAGGTGGAGGCTGTAGGCTGCTGTCTGCCAGAGGTAGGACAGTGGTGGGAGGTGGCATGCTGCCTGTGTCAGATATCATAGCACCGGTGGTGGTTTCAGTGGTTTGGCTGACCCCAGCTTTGCCCTTTACCCCTTTCTTCCTGGCACGCTCCTTCCTGGGAAGGCCCCCGCTCCCCGCCTTGCGGCCAGGCCTCCCAGCTACTGTGTCACAACCGGCACCCCCACCAGTCGAGTCCTTCCCAGTCTGTAAGACAGATAGACATCACATGTTAGACATGACTAAATATCATATCAGTCAACAAGCTCCCTCCTCATTTCAACTGCCTTTAGTAAGATGCAGGATTAAACAGCGTGTTTTAATTTTCATGATTAGAGATTACCATCATCTTTTGAAATTTATAACTTAGTGGAATAGTTATAGTTTCAATCCTCTAATACCCCCACCCCTAACAACTAGTTACTACACACATTGTTGTTTTTGTTGTATTGCCAATCTAATTATAATGACCAAATTTAAGTTTTCTCCATAACTGGCGGTATAACAAGGTTTGAGTGTATACAAAACATGTAACACTCAAAGTAATGAGGAATAAAATCTAAAACAATTTCCCTCCTGTCCTTGCACCTCCTAAAACCCTATTAACAAAATAAAGTGCAATCTTATAATTTTCCACTTAAGGTTAGTCATTAAAAAAAAAGATATAACAGATAATGAAAGTAGGTGACAGAATGTTAAAAAGCAATGAATGAAAAGAACATCGAACAAAAATGTGAGTAAACACAGCAGCTGTGAATAAGTTGATTTTAATGGGATTTTTTTTTAAATATGGCCCTGGGTATTTCTGATTTATTACAACCTCAAGGTAAATGACCAGCAGAAAAATATTTGTTCAATCCACCACAAAATGCTATGCTATATATGACTCCACAGAAGACTACAGGAAAGCAAATGCCATGGTCACAAAATAGAGATCAGGCCAAGGCAAATGTATCTTCCCGTGGCTGACTGACACTGTCTATCAAGGCATAGCAGATGGCTGCCTCCATTCTCAAACCCACACTCTTGACAACCTTACACTGTTTTTTATTGTTACTTAACGCCCTTTTAAACACACTTTAAGACGTATGATCATAAGCAGAGCACTCTTGAAAGCTTAAGGTTTCAATTTCACCCAGACAGTCTAGTGACACTATGCCAACCAATCTCAGCCCTGTTTCCATAATTCAGAGCGTGTAACAGGATAGATACTAAATGCTAATTTTAGGTACATTTGCGGCTCAAACCACTGACCTACTGGTTCTGAGACAGATGCTCTACCTTCTGAGCTACAGTGCTAGTCCATCACTGTATCCTTACCACAGCAAGGACAGGAAAGAAAGAGCATGCATGGATCCAACACGTGGTCATTAAGTAATAACATTCAAAAACAAAATCTAAATAGAGAACCCAAAGAAAAAAAACCAGACAGCAACAAGGTTAACCCTTAGAGGCCCCAATTCCCCAATATCACCAGATTGTGTCTATGACAATATCACCCTTATGACGATCAAGACTGTGGTCTAGTCTAGACCATGAAATTGCTTACGTTTTGAGATCGGACAGTGGAAAGTTACAAAAACACAAATGCAGATGTTCCTGTAATCTCCAGCAGACTTGTGAGCTTTATGATGTTGAATTAGTATTTTTACAAGAAATTCAGTGTTTATTTTAGAACAAACAAGTCAAGACTTGTCTGAAGCATGAAAACAAGCCTATTGACTATGTGGATTTGTTCTCCTACTTGATTTTAAGAACCTGGTTGCCAGCCGTTAAACTTTGTGGGGCACAGCAAGGGGCTATACTGTCATTTGAAAAGATGCAAAAGATATCAAGTCATTTCTTGATGTCAATATGATGTTTAGCATTAACAAAGTTCTAACACCCACAAAAATATCTTGGGAGGAAAAAAATTGGCAAAAATGACCACAAAATTTGTCAATTTTAATTTCATTAATTACTTAAACAAATTTATTATGTTGCAACTGTATACTGTATAGAATTAAAGCCCAATTGTTATACTTTACAATGAAGGTATTATCACATTAATATCTTGACTAACAATTGATTGGTGTATCTTTTAAATTGTGGAGTATGTATTTAGCAAGAGATTGAAGTATAATGCGGGAAGGCATGGCATTCTAAGGGTTAAGGAAATAAAAATTAAAAAGAAAACAATCTAATGACTCCACCAACACACAGTGATGCTCTAGACATCAACCAAAAATGACAAAAAGAAACAATAAAATAAGACTATTCTGGCAGCCATGCAACATTCAAAGCATATTCTAAAAAAAAGGATACAACATCACAGTAAAAGACAAGATTTGATGCCAAGTCAGTTAACTCTAACTCAAGAGAAAAAGGGTATGGGTTAGATAAAAACAGGATGACTCAAGGTTAGCGGCATCCCTTACAGACGAAGGAATAGGTATCAGATTCATCCTGACCTATCATCTGGCAAAGTTCTGTGAGTTTTAATTCCCTGCCAACCTCAAGGCATCCTTGTAACGAGTGAAAGCAAAAATAGGGGACCACACAGCACTACCATGCTAACAGATTTGATAGAGGGACACCTATACCTTAATACCTGTGGACCTGGACAGGGCCGTGGGTGATGGCAGGAGGTCAGCCTGTGGGGTGGTGGCCAGACTGGAGAGGACTTCCTCCCTCACTAGTACAGGGGGGCTGTCCCTTGAATAGGGGGCCGCCTCCCTTCTCTTGCCTGGGGCCATTGCCTTGGTCACCATAACCGGGGAAGGCACCACACGGGAGCTGGACACCATGGGCTGGGGCACTAATTGGCGCACTGCCAGACTGGGAGAGCTACTACTGGGCATAGACGTACCCAATGGCTGAGAAGAGAGGAGAGACAGTTGAGGAGCGGAGGGGGCAACAGGAACACCAGAGGGATCAACCTCTGAGGACAGTCTCACCTGAGGACTCAGCTCTGGCATTTCGTTGTCCTGGAAAATCTTGGAGGTGGCACCAGTGACAAGGGAAGTCTCCCCACCCACTTTGGTCAGGGGAGTGAAACCTTTGTCTTTGACTGGGGGCTGCTCCTGGATATGTGGGGATAGTCTGGGAGGGGAGAGGGAGGACTGGACCATCTGCTGCCCTGAAGGAACAGGACTGTTGGTGGGCATTGGGGTGAAGCCATTGATGACACAAGTCCCATGGAGTGGGGAGACAGTGGTAAGTTGGGACTGCAAAGAATCCAGGGCTGGAGTTTGACTGGAGGGAGGATTGAGGGCTCTGATGTCACTGAATGGAATCTGGTTTCCTTCCTGGAAAGAAAGAGGGGGCGAGAGTGCAGGTGGACCCAGAATGGAGGGACTGGACCGGTCAGGAACAGCCGTCAAAGTTTGAGGAACTAAGACAGGGGCAGGGCTGTGCTGTTCAACCACAGACTGCTGGCTGGAAATAGGTAGCGCAGATGATGCAGGAAATGAAATCAGCAATGGTGATGATGATGTAGTGGTAGAGGATGGTGGAAAACGTGCCTGAAGATTCCCATTGGCCATATCCACCAATGTTTTAGCAGCATGAACAGTGTGTGGGTAACTGCTGACAGAAGAGGCCGAGGGTGCAGGGGGTCTGATGGTGACAGGGTTGGCAGCCATGCCAGCACGCCTATTGAGGAAGGCTTGCACAGTCACACCTGTCATGGGGGCCATTCTTGGCTGAGTGCTAGGAACAAGCTGCACCTGTGTCTGCTGCTGGGCAGGCAAGCTGGAACCTGGGTACATCATCACTGTCCTGGCCGTCTGACTGCCTTGGGGAGCGGCATTGAGGACAATGGTCTTTCCATTGGCCATCCCTGCCATAGGCCTGACACTGTACACTATGGGACCCAAAGGCTTGCCCGTGCTTTGGGAGAATGTCTTAGGTACTGATGTGATGACCTGGAAAGTATTTGCATTATTATGCCTAAGAAGACTCTGGTTCTGGGCACTAATTTGAATTTTTTGGATACTGGATGCATTCTGTTGAGGAACAACTTGCGGGTTGCTGAGGACGGCATAAGGCTGAGTGTGGTGTATGGGCTGAACAATACCAGCCTGGGCTGTGACTGTGTTCTGGCTGCCTGTACAGGTGACAGTGCCTGCAATGCTTAGGGTGGGTGAGGACGGTCTGATGATGTTTGGGCTAGACACAATCTGGGGCTGGGAGAGCATGCCTGGCAAAAATGGCTTGCTGCCATAGACAGACTGGGTGGGCAGGGCTCCTTGCAAGCCTTTGTGCTCTATGCTTGTTGTCTTCAGCACCTGGGTTGTTGTGGATGGCAGTTGTCTCAGGATGGAGACAGGTTGCTGGTGGATGTTTAACTTCTGTGTGGAAGCAGTGGGCATGTTTACATGTTGAGATACAACTGGTTGCTGTCCTGAAAGCTGCAAGAAGGGTCCACTAGGCTGGGTGGGTGCCTGGACCACCACTGACTGCTGCCTGAGCCCAGGTTGGCAAGTTTGGCTGGGGGGCAACACACGCACACTGCCCCCTCCCTGCACACCTGTCAAGACAAAAGTGTTTGCCATTGGTTCCCCGGAGGCTATGTTTGCAGTCTGAGAAATACCATTATTTAGTGTCAATCCTGAAACATTTCTAACAGGAAGATGGGACTGAGGTACTACAGTTGTGGCAGACTGCATAGGCAAGGTGAAGGTCTGGTTGGAGGTTGTGGCAGGCGGACAGAGGTAAAACTGAGGGATGATGGAGGGCTGGCTAGCACCTGACTGGTTTTGGGAGCTGGGTGGATGGGGCTGGGCCAGAAGGTGGGCATTGGACACAGTCCCGGGTGTGTGTACAGCGAGGGTAGCACTGCTGACAACAGCAACACTCGGTGTTGGTTTGCTGAAGGAGCTTGAGTTGGTTGATGACAAAGTTGTGATTATGGTTGTGCTTGGTGAATAGGTGCTGGGGAGGGAGTTTGGTAGCAGAACTCTGACTGGTGCTGACGGCATGCCTGCAGGCTTTGCTGGTTGGACAGGCACTGTGCACGAAACAGGCACAGACTGCTTTACCTCAGGTTGGCAAGGGAATGTTTGTGAGCAGCTCACAGAATTGGACATTTCTGCTTTAACATTTTCTTGTCGAAAGTTTTCCTCTTTGAAACCAGCTGGTGTCTCCTGAGATTTGTTTACAGGTTTCATTAAGTTTTCAGATTTTACAACATCCCTTTCAGTTTTAACTAGATGAGAAACTACACGAGCCACCTTTCCTGACGGTTGTGGTTTTATGTTTGAGGCAAAAGTGGGTTTGACAACATCCTTATTCTCTGTCTTTACACTGGGAACGCCTTTCACATCCTGTGTCCCATACAGGGAATTGAGATATGCCTGCTGGAACGCACTTACTTTGTGACTTCCCTTTTGGGGACTGGATTGTGGGGGTTTCAGGTAGGAGTCAATTTTCTTCTTAGAGGGAAGTGAGGACTGAGGGGGAGGGACAACTTCCTCCTTGACGTCACCAATCTTAGTCTCCTGCTGCAAAAAGGAAGCTATCAGACCAGTCACACTTGCCCCGAGCATGCTGTCTATTTCGTCTAAATCACTTTTCTGCACAACCTTGGAACCAGTAGACGATGAGGCAGAGGCTTTAGATGCTGCAACCTTGGCCTTCTTTGGCACTGGTCCCTCTTTCTCTTGTGTCTCCACTTTCTTTTTCTTGGTGGTTTTCTTTTTTGGCAATGCAGAAGCTGCAGTGGCATCAGGCTCTGTTTTCTTGCACTTTGGTGCTTTCTCTTTCCCCGACTGGTTGGCATTGTCTGTCGTGTTAGAAGTGGATGGCGGAAATTCTTCTTTCAGCGGATGTCGCCTTGAATGAGCCGTGCCAGAGCTGTTGGCTTCAATCTTTTTCTTGCCAGCCCTGTGGATAGACAATGGTATAGGGTGAGAGATGATGAAGCATTTGTTAGTATGCTAATAGAATTAGATATGTAGAAAAAAGAGCCATTCAGGATTCAGATTTCAAATGTTAGAAATGCTATTTTCTTTTAGCTATTTACAATTGGTACCTTAAACCACTGCGATGCTCTCACCCAATTAGTTCTATAATGTCCATGGTCTAATGTGATAGAACCTGTAAGTACTTGACGCTGGTTGTCTTAGTGAGATAATAAATGATTACAGCAGACCCATACACCAGCTGTTTAGAATAATTTCACTACAGCAGCAGGCTTCAATCCCATGACTTCCTTACCTTCCTCCCAGAGGTCTGCTGGCATCTCTATGTCCCTCTGGATGTGGGGCTATGTCGGTGCCATCCTTCCAGCTGTCATAGCGATCTGGTTGGTACAGCTGTACAAAGATGTCCATGCTGATCTTCACTCCATCCCTCCGACACACACACTGGCAACAACACAACAATGACAACAATTGATAAAAAACTGTCGGAAGTTCTAACAAGTCAACAAGTTTTCTATAAATCAATTTAAGTCTTTGAACAGTACAATACAAAAAAAAAAGTGGATTTAAGATACAATTAAGAAAAATAATTTGATGCAAAACAACAACTATAGGTACTTTTTAATCTTAAGAAGAGAAAAAAAAGGAAAGGGGGGTAGAGGGGTTACAAGTTATGGGAATCCTAGGAAAAGAAATAGAAAGACCAAAGAGGGCAGGAAGGAGAGAAAGAAGAATACCAACCTGTAGACACCTTTTGCCGTACTCAATCCAGCGTTCCGTGGCAAAGTTAGTGGACTCAGCACAGTTGAAACCGTGGTTGAAGCCTGCATGATACCCATAGGGGAAGGTGATAATGATGTCACCGGCATCCTGTGTTATCTACCAGGAGACAGACATGAAAATGAAAGGTCATAAATGTCTACTCATAACAGCTATCTCATTAAATATAGTACAAGAGTATCCCCTCTAAAACAAATATTTTAGTTTTGCAATACCAATGGGATGTATAGAGAACCCCTGACAACTAAACGTGGTCCAAATTAGACTTTACCAAAACAACCATTGAACGACTTGCTTCACATTTATACAACTAGAAAGAGAATTGTCAATAAATAATGACAATGCTCCAGATGCAAAGCAAAAGAAATAAATGACACACTTCATTCAGGTTTAAAATTTGTGAACAGATATTATAAGTACTGAGTTAAATGTAACTGTTATGCCCAAGGTTGTGGAATAAAAATGCTTGGGCATGCATCAACAAAACTAACCCCAAGACAATGTTTACCTTGTTGACAGGAATGGAGTACTTCTTTAGGATGTGAGGGGATATTAGGGACATTTTGTGTCGTAGGAAGGCCGGACATTGGCCAAAACTGCTGGGGAAGAAGCCTGTTGGCAAGAGAAGGGGGAATTCAATTATAAAAGAATTGCAATATCTTTATCTACGCTAATGTCATGTTATTATCCACATTTTAAAAAATACTTCGTTACACATCATGTATAGTTAATTATTAAATTTCCAAACATTGTTGGCATTTCTAAAGAACTCATCTCTTTCTGTCTGTATTTAAACCTTCTGTACCTTGAGGTGAGGTGTACCATTTATTGGCGCTGCACAAACTCACTTTCCCACTTCATCTTCAGAGATTCCCTTCTTCATCACACTATGTCTGAAACAGAATCCAGCCAACTTTGGTGACCCACAACAGACAGTAGAGGTCTGCGGATTGCTCAGTACAGACAGACTGACTCACCCTGTGCCAGTCGCTCCAGCCTCTGGCCATGCTCCGGAGGGATGGCGTACCATGACTTAGGCGCCCCGAAATGCAAGTAGTTGATGCTGTACAGGTCCATGTCTTCTGTGTGCCAGGCAAATGTCGTCTTCCACATGCCAAAGTACAAGTAGGCAGTTGACACCCCCTCAATCTTGATGTTGTAGTCGTTGGTCACATGGTCCAGGATGGATCCCAGACGGTTGATGTTCCACACATCCTGGTCACTGTCTGTGATTGACCCACTAATGTCCGCACCATAGATTGCCTGCCCAAATGTGATGTTTTTCCAATACTTCCTCTCAAGGTCGTCAAAGTCAAAATGGTTTGGTGTGCGGTATCTGCAATACACGAAACAAAATGGAGAGTAAATTATTGAAACAAAATAGGTTAACTTGTTGCAATAGTTTCCCCTATACCTTTAAAAAGGGAATGGAAATTTTCTCTAACCTAAAAGTAACTGTGAATAGGCAATATCTCAAAAACTGATTGATATTCTTAACCCTGCTTAACAGTGTGATAAACTTTATCTTATAGTCATTATGGTGAGAAACGACTAAATCAACTATCTCAAAAAGCATGTGTGGGAGGACCCTCATTGTCTCATGGACAAGGTAAGTGGAGTCATACATTTTCTTACTGGAGTTATCGAAAACTTCAACAAAGTCTACTAAGGATTAATTGTTGACTTCATAGACAATATTGGACCACAAGCAATGAATAATGGCTTCATCAAAGAACACTAGATACAAAGGCTCTATAACATGGAACTGACTGTACTGCTCCTTTCACCTAGTATTCGTAGGCTTGCCTCATTCAACTTCCATCTGTTAGGCCCTCTAAAGTGAAAATCGATTAACAGAAACAGATACCTTAATTGCAAAAGCTGACAATGGCTTAGAGAG
>JAUEKZ010085278.1:0-16402 GCA_031471865.1 Melibe leonina | reverse complement strand
CAGGCCTTCCACATACAAAACCCCCCCCCCCCCCCCCCCCCCAAAAGCTGGGAAGTCGCCAGTCCCAGGTTAATCAAATTAATTGCGCCTAACCTCACTGCCCTTACACCCAAAATGAATTTAAAAAATGTGTAAAGATTTTCTACAGCTTCAAATCTGAAATACAAAGCAGTTTATTTCTAAGTGAAGTCACACTCTAATGATGAAAAAATAGACCATTTAAAAACCAATGTTTGAAACATCTTTAAAACTGTGCTAGCTAAGCCAGTCTAGATAAAATGAAACAAAATATAAAGGTGTTTTTAAAAAAGAAAAACAAAATTCACTACTGTAATTGAAAAATGTGTTGTATTTTACACAATACGTGGGAAAAAAGTAGGACAGAAAATAAAGAATATTGAATTAATAATATGATGCAAGGAAAATGATTCTCATACGTATTGATTAAAGTAGTATTTATGGTGTACCTTCTAAGTTTGTTAAAAAGTTATAAAAGGCTGTGGGTACTATAGTTTGATATACGTACGTACGGACGTATCATGTACGTATACGCACAAAGGGGACTGATTAGGCAAGAGAATCAAAGGAGAAAAACCTGTGAAATACAAAATACAAACCACAGCAAGCAGCCTTCATAATTATCAATGCAATAAAAATAGGCAACAAAATGAAATTGTGAAGCGAAAGGGGACACATCTTTTCTTTTAAAATAAAACAGTTCAGATTTGTTTTTATATCATCTGTCACCCTAAAATCTATTCACAAATTACAAATTCTCTTTTCTATGTCATACTGTCTAGTTCCAAAAGCGTTGCTCCATAACATATTATAAAAAATACATGACTATAATCATGTATGGCCGACTATCTCATGATGCTCGTATTGGAGTCAAGTCCTTGCTGCTTTCAAATCCGGGACTTTCATACAACATTAATGCCCTGGTGTCAGCGGTACAAAAGAAATAACAAGAAATGTTGTATTTAAATAAACACTATTAAATGCCTCTACACTTGAATACTCAAAAAGGCCAAGCATCCATACCCTATTTCATGTTTTCCATTTCCTAAATTAAAATAGGATTTGACCCAGGCCCTTCCTTACCCCCTAATTCAGTCTTCGGTCACGGGTGTGAGAGCCTTTTCCACTCAGCTAGCAAAAGGATGGGTTCACACACACACACGCATGCCTTAGCTTAGAAAATTTCTTATTTCTTGAAGACGTCTTCTCCATGTTTTTAAGGAATGTGGAAATAGAAGATCAAATGGCGAAAGTTAACCAAGCAACACATTGCTTACTGCAGCTAGGCACAAAAAAAAAAAAGAAAGAAAAAAAACAATTGACAAAAGGGTATCCGTGGGAAAAAACGAAAAATTAAAAAAGAAAATGAAACAGCTGTAACAATTAACTCAGTAATATTACTCGCAAAATTCCTGAAAGCTCAGCAACAGACCTTAGGAACTATCTAGAACAAACAAATAAAATAAACCCACACCGATGACATATGAAATAAAGGCATAGAGCCTGATTCAACCATCAAAGAAAGGAAAATGCTTTCCATGGGAGGGGGTGAACCGAGCCACTCGGATGGAAACACTGATCATAATGACAACCAATATAATGATGATGATGATGACGACGAGGATGATAAAGTTTGAACCCGATGAAGCTCGTTTCACTCACATTGCAAATATGCATGATTGAACGAGGACTTCCTATCTTTCCCAGAGTGCAATGAAAGAAGGACAGGAAGGGAGGTACTTGTATAAAACAACTTGCCCCAAAAGGATTAAAATGAAATCAAGTAATATGAATAAATTCAACTTGAGCCCAAGAGTTGAAAACAGGCTGATTCAATGTCCGTCTGCCACTTCTGTCTGTCAGCCAACCAACTTAGCACAGACCAGACCACTATCTTTACCAGGGTAACTATTCACTATTTTCTTAACAAAAAACCTACCTACCCAACCTTAAAACTCAACCCTGTCACTGTAATAGTAGGGTCTGATTTTCACCAAAAAGAACATGCAAAATCTTCAAAAGCTACCAATTCTTATACCAGATAATTCTGACTTTAGTGAACTGACATATTATGCTGCTTTTGGCATATGTCAGTTCACTGAAGTCCTGATGTATTTTGGTATAGGAACAGACAAATATTGAAGATGTTGATGTCTAGTTAGTAGATAGAGAAATATCCTTAGTCTTGAAAAGGTTTACAAAAAAAATGCCCCAATCTTAAAACTTGATGCGCTGATGTTTTCTGGAAAAGAGTAACTGAAAAGCAAACAAAAAAACAAAAACAACCCACTTTACTAAAACACAACACTTCAGCACAGGTGAAGAAACTTGGATAACAAACAAAAAATTTTAAAAATTAAAATGAAGAAGAAGGAAAAAAAATATTTGAAACACGAAAACAAAATCAAGATATTATTCCACGTATAAAGAAATCATTAGACGCTTAACTCAAAACAAAAACATGTTGAAATAAATAACTTTACCAGGGAAATAAATACAACGCAGTACAAAAAGAAAAGTTTCAAAATGAATATACTAGAAACTGAAGGAAAACACTTTGAGCAATCTGAAATCCATAGAGTGCACATTCTATTTAGTCAAGAAATTAGTCAGACAGGCAAAACAGCAAGCCTTAAAGTTATGTACGTACAAACAAACAAACTGATACCGCCAATGGATCAAATCGGCAGGCCACAGGGATGACTGAATAGGTCAAAGTTGACTTCACATTACACACTGTCCACAAGTTCCATCGAGTCTTGATTAATTAACCATCAACGCTCATCATCTCATTTCATCCCACGCTCTCTCTCTCCACAAAAAAAAAACAAACAAAAAAACAAATTAAAACAAATTCATTAAATTGTTCTTAAAAACTGAATACACCATTCCAATGACAGTGGAATGGCCTCGCAGCCAATCACATCAACCATCATCACGCATTTCCTCCTCCACCGGCTGTGGCACCCGGACCACCTCCACTCCCCCCGACATCGCCACTACCACTGCCCCCAGCACTGTTGTCCATAGCGTTGTTGTTGCTGCTGTTGTGGACTCCGCTGCCCCCACCTCGACCGCCGCCGTCAGAGGCTGTGGTACCCGCCCCACTGTCTGCATGGGGAGGAATTAGGGTCGGGTTCAACGCAGGCGCTATAGCTAATTCTGCAACGCACAGAGAAATGGGAGGGAAAAAGGAAAGGAGAATTCTTTTAAAAGGCAAGCAGAGAAGAGGACGCTAACTATTAGCTATAGATAAATACCAATTCTGAGCACAAGGAGGATGAATAAAAAAAGAGATTAACCCTTTCACAGCCAGGTCTGATTTTAACCTAACTGAAATATGCAAATCTTGAAAAATTGACGTGTTCTTATACCAGATGAATCATATTTCAGTGAACTGACAAATGCCAATAGTCTGAATTTCAGGCTTTTAGCACATGTCAGTTCACTGAAATATGATTCATCTGGTATTAGAACAGGAAAGTCTTGAAGCAATGAAAGGGGTAATAGTCCATTTTGCAGTGCAGTAAGGGGAGTTTGGGAGGAAAGATGATGCAAAATTCCTCACATAACACACCAAAGAAAAAGAAAATAGAAAAAACACAACAATTTTATAAGATGACAAAAAGAAGAAATAACGAATTTTCAAAAGACTGACCTGTACTTGTGAAGTTAAACAATGGTGGGAGGTCCCGTCCATTGGGTAATCGGGTGCTGGCATCTCTCAGCTCATCGAAGAAAGCGTGGGCACAAGCCCCCAGCGGAGTGATGCGACCCGAAGGTGTGTACTCCAGTAGGCGGCTCACTAGCAAGATGGCCTCTGGCGGGGTGCGGGGACGGAAAACCTAAACACACACACAAAGTTTGCATCAATGGTATGGTCAGTTTGGATCAAGATTTGAAGTCTTGAAAAGTCAAAATAAATTGAACTACCGAGTAGAGCCACACACTACATGAAAAACAAGCACTCTTTCTCAGATACAGATAAATTTCTTATTCATATTGGATCAACAAAGCTAATATCCCAAAGGACTCATACACAATGTTTTGAATTCAATGTCAAAACACTCAGTCTAAGCCCAAATCAAGCTAAATTTAGAATCGAAAATTTGGATTACGCCTGAATTCAACCTCACAAGGACTCCGGGACCAAATTCATGGCCTTGAGACTAGATTTTAATTAACATTCTAAATCAGGCTCAATTTAGGCTTGCATTAGATGTTTTGACCACTACAGACTAAAGAGATGCAAAACATTCCCTGGAGCTGAAATCAATTAACCCTGTCACAATGCTGAGGACACCAATATCTTCAAGAATTGCTTCTTGTTATACCAGACAATTCAGGCTTTTGGCATATGTCAATTCACGGAAATCTGATTTGTCTAGAATAATAAGAAGCAAATCTTGAAGATTTTGATATCTAGTTAGAGCTTAGGTTAAAAAGATGAACAAACTGAATAGGTTAGGCAAAATGCATAAAATCAAAATAATTGTCAGGGATGTTTTGTTTTATCGATAGATGATTTACAAAGGGAACAAAAAAAACCCACTTAAATCTCGTTACACCATCAGGTGTGGGGAAAAACACTAAGTAGGCAGTATAATCAGAAGTATTTATTATATGTAAGTCATAAATGTTCTCGAATAGATGCTGGCAGTAGATGAGAATGGTTGTAAAACGGAGGGCGGTATGCCGAGGTTTAACCCTTTCAATGCAAAAAACACCAAAATCTTCAGGATTTGCCACTTTTTATACAAGGTAATTCAGATTTCAGTGAACTGAGATATGACAAATGCCTGAAGTTCAGGCTTTTGGCATATGTCAGTTCACTGAAATCTACTTATCTGGTATAAAAACATGTGCATTTTGAAGATTTTGCATATTTCAGTTGGGTTAGAACCAGACCCCGCAGTGAAAGGGTTAAGTGTCCATTGAAAGAGTGTGATTGTCCCCTACCTTTGACCATGGGTGTGCCTTGATCTGTGGGAACTTGAACTCAGAGTAGTTGGGGTTCATCTCTCGTATCTGCTCGCGTGTGGGCGTGCCCAGCACCTTGATGATTTCCACCAGCTGGTCCACGCCGCTGTCCCCAGGGAAGATGGGTTGTCCCAGCAGCAGCTCTGCCAAGACACAGCCTGCTGACCACACGTCTGCTCGGCAAGGAGTACAACAGGAAATCATTATTATCATTTCATTATCATGAAGCACATGTGTGCAAGTGATTGGATCTGAAAAAAAAAACCAGCAGCTCAACCCAAATAAACCCATTTTTCCTGCAAGTATGCATTGTAACACGAAACCATATATGATTGTTTTAAAATGGATGCCGGAGTTCATTCTGTGGGCAAGACAAGAATAGAACTCAAACGTTCATTTTACCGGCAGTCTGACACCCATGTGGTCGGCCTACTTTTCAATTCCTGAAATCTGACTGGCAGATTTTGCAGATTCGGAAAAATTTCAATTTATTTTGTTTTGCTTTTTAAAAATCGACCCCCCCCCCTCCCCCAAATACTGCAATGTGTAGAATCAAAATCAACAAATACACTTACCAATTTGACATGTGTAATCTGTGGCACCAAATATCAATTCAGGGGCTCGGTAGTACCGGGAACAAATGTAAGATACATTGGGCTCTCCTCGTACTAATACTTTTGCACTGGACAAGGAGAAAAGAAATGAAATGTAATGAGAAAGGTTCAGTTTTTTTTCTTTTGTTTGTGTTGACACAAAACGTAAAATGCTTATTGTTCAATATCATGATTTCAAATGTTTATCTATCACAAAGGCTACATCTTTTCCAAAGGAATGCAAGATAGCAAACGCATGTTTATTGACCTGTTTGCTTAGAATTATGCATAATATTGACATGGAAATTACTATCATTTTAATTTGACTCTTCTGATTAAAAATGTACATTCAGGAATGATGAGAAAAAGGGTGCAGTGGTGAGGCTTTGACCTGTAACTTATTATAATCTATATCAGTGTATGATTAATTTTATTATTTACTTTAAACTTTTACAAACTTTTATATTTTTTACTTTATTATTCACTTTTAAGATTATACTACCTTTTGATTGCATATTTTTATACTCCACTATGTCATTATCTTTATTACATCTATTACTGCACGTCTGTAACCAAATTTCCATGTATTGGACTAATAAAGATTTATTATTATTATTATTATTATTATAAAACTAAGGGCATAAGCTGAAATTATAACATGCCCTCCTCAGGTCGCATTACAAAATTCTCACATATGACTTCTGACCATAACCTTGTGACGTCACTGTTCATCCATGCTAACTCCTAAAGCACACACACACACCCATAGACACCCACACATACAGAGAAACATCCCCCACACACCCACAGAGAGGCATACCTTCCAAAATCACAGAGTTTGAGGACGCCTGTCTCAGGGTCCAGCAGGAGGTTCTGAGGCTTGATGTCGCGGTGACACACCCCCTGCGAGTGGATGTAGGCCAGGCTACGGAACAGCTGGTACATGTACAACTACACACACACACACACACACACAAACACACAAAATAAAAATTACAACCAGTTAGTGGTGAAAAGAAGTCAACATGGATTATTTTGAAATGAAAGAAAAAGTATTTTATAATTGATTAGAATGAAGGACAAGTTGGTTTAAAAAAAAATTCAGCAGAATACACATAACTTTATCATAATAAGCATGGGTGCCAATGGGTGGATCTAAAAAAAAACCTGCAGCCACCCGAAATACACCCATATTGCCGGCAAGTATGAATTGTAACCCTCAACCATACGGTTGTTTAAACATGGATGCTGGAGTTCATTCTGCCAGCAAGTATAGAGCTCCGGCCTCCCCTAAAAAACCGGCAGTCTGACACCCATATAATAAGTGAGGCTTTCATTAAAAAAGATAAGATAAGATAACTTTATTGATCCGTCAACAGGGAAATTATTTTACAATGCTACATACAGACATAGAGATGCGTCATAAAACATGAAGCTGAGAGACACACAAATATAATAAAACAGATATGAAAATGTTTGAAAGGAAGAGAACATTATATAAATTGATTGATTGATAAAAAAAAATTCACAAAAAAATTAATAGACAAAAATAATAGATGAATTAATAAGAAATATAAATAGAACATAAATGAATATGGATCCAGGTTGTGGAACAGCATGTTCGCAACCGCAAAGCTCATGAATGAAATTGAAGCCTTTAAAAAATACGCTCCATCATATAACTAAAAAAACAAAACTCCCAATAAATCATTGACTTTTAAAAAAAAACGCAGATAAGTTTAAGAAGTCAATAACCGATGAAATGTCTTTCAGTTATATATGGATGAAGAAGAAGGGCAAGACTCACCTTTATGTACAATATAGGTATTGTCTGTTTTGATTTACTGTAGTGTCTCGCCACCCGGTAAACCGTCTCCGGAACAAACTCCAGAACTAAATTTAGGAACACTTCCTCTTTCTGCAATCAGAGAGAATATCAAACAATGAATTATAATTAAAGGGTGTCATTTAAGTTCATTTTCAATGTCTCACCTTGGTATTGTGCGGCTCTGTGACCTAGTGGGTAGGTAGTTGGGACTTGTGTGACTGAAAGGTCCTTGGTTCAAATCCGTCATATGAAGGTGCAAAGTTCCGTCCATGAAAAAGGCTCTTAACTAACATTTTCTCACCGCACCCAGGTGTCAAATGAGCACCTGGCCATGAACAGTGTTGTCCCTGTCTGAATATAAATATACAAGCGCCTAACAGATGTCTCGTCCTGTATGTTGAATGTTGCTGTTGGCCAGGGAACCCTTGTAAAGCGCTTTGAGCTTGTTAAGTGAATATTGCGCTATTAAAAAGCTTAAGTTTGTTTTTTTATCGGATAAAAGTCCTAATAAAAATCAATATCTTACCAGGACATTACCTGTCATAATATCTGATACAAAAATCGGCATAATTGAAACAACAATAAACAACCTCAAAGCTCATTCATGCACAAGCCAAATTGCAATCCCCCACTCTATCCCTTTGCAACCCCACCCCCCTCTCCCTCCCCCCCCCAAAAAAAACCCCACAACCCCCAACTAACTAACTATAAAAGGCAAAACACACAACATACCTTTTCTCCGGATGAATAGAAAAAGTATTTGAGCTTGACTATATTTTGGTGCTCCAATTTGCGCATAATCTGGAGTTCTCGATTCTTAATGGACAAGAGAGAAAAAAAAAGTGCAATGACAAAGAAACAAAATTCGATTACAGACAAATTACTTTTTTATCCGCTGCCCTTATGATGGGAAAATGTGACCCCAAAAAAAGGGAAAAAGAAATGAAAAAACAGTACATATCAACAAATCTGTCACCGAGCAACAGTATATAATTCCAACAAATTCCCTTATTTCAAATTTTAATCCTTTTATTTTACAACAGGGTCGGATTTTTACGAGCAGGATATAAAAAAATCTTCAAAATCAATGTGTTCATATACCAGATTAATAAGATTTCACTGAAATCTTAGTTATATGGCATGGAATCAGAACAGACAAATCTTGAATATTTGTCAGGCCCTTAGCATTGAAAGGGTTGAATAAAAAATCATTTCATGTCAATTTAACAGATCAAAATTTCTTGTATTCTGTTCTTAATGCTTAACCCTTTCCCAGCGAGGTCTAGTTCCAAGCCAACTGAAAGATATAAAATGTTGAAAATGCATGTGTTCTTATACCAGATATAAGAAAATTAGATTTCATTGAACTTTCTTATTAATTTTAGGCTTTTGGCACATATGTCAGTTTAATGAAATCTAATTTATCTGGTATAAGGACGTGCAAATCTTGAAGATTTGTGTCCTTAGAATTGAAAGTGTTATCTAATAAAAAAAAAAACCACCAAACGAAATGATGTATATATAAATATAAATAAACTGAATCTGACTGTACCTTAAACCTTTTGTCCTGCAAGACCTTTTTGATGGCAACCAGTTCATTGCTCTCCGTCAACTTGGCCTGATAGACCACGCCGAAGGAACCATTTCCAATGACCTTGGCATCTGTATAACTGACCTCTTGGGGTCGGTCCGACCCCTGGCCGGCTGTGGCCAGGACAGTCGTAACCTTACTTCCATCTTTGCCTGCAGAAATGGAAGGAAGGAAGACACCCATTCAATAATAATCATTCATGAATTTTCCCCCCTTGACAGTCGATATAATAAATGTCTGCAAGACGCAACTGTCTCTTTGCATAACACACATCTTTTAGCCTATATAAAACTAAGACAACGCATCTTTCGTTTAGCTATATAAAATTAATTTCAAATTTTCTTGGAGAGAAGAGGTGCATTATATCATTATCAATTCTCAATAACTATTCCTGCTTCAAAGCTCACACTTTTAAGTGCTTACCCATAAAAAGTTTGATGAGCAATTAAGTAATTTATCAATCAAATGTGATAAAAAAAATAATGTATGCAATTACAGTTCAGCTTTCTTTTTTTTTTTTTTAACAAAAAATATCTTGTGCCGAGAGGCAATCCCATATCTTTATTCAAGTTATATTCTTTATTTTTAAAATTTATGATAATACTAAAATTTTAAAAATACACAATAACAAGCAGAGCCAAACGAATGAAAAAAATCAATGTCTTACAAAATTTTAGTATTATTTTAGTATCCATTCTGGTTTGTTAAAGCCGCACTAAAACTAACATAAATTTATGTTAAGCAAGAGGTTTGATAGAGGCAGTTAAACAGTGACTTTTCAACATTAACCATGAAATTGGAGGGTAAAAAGATATTCACAATATCTTTCAAGAATTAAAAAAAAAAAAATATACATTGAGGGAGGACAAAAAAATGTTTGACTAGCAAGTGAAGGGGCACCCCATTATTTGATCTATCTATTGACGATTTGATGATGCTTCAATTTTTATTTTTTAAGATATGAAAAACTGGGTAAAAAGTTGTTGAACAATGATATAACTAAAACCTAAGGCACACATAAATAAGATCCAATGAAAAGAAAAAAAAAGCTAAGAAAATTCAACTGTAAAGACATTAAAAAAAAAAGATGAGCTTCTTCACGCTAACATTTTTTCTCCCACAAATGCCAAATTGTATGGAATATGAACAAAATGAAGAACTCTCAAAATGCCAGCTACCAGCGTAAAACATTGCTATAAATAAAACTAAATATTTAGTGTATTGTGAATAGACAACCTCAACAACCACTGAACCCTTTCACAGCGAGGTCGGATTCTAACCCTACTGAAATGTGCAAAATCTTGAAAAGGTACGTGATCTTATACCAGATGAATAATGTTTCGGTGAACTGACATATGCCAAAAGCATGAAGGTGAAATTCAGGCTTTTGGCATATATCAGTTCACTGAAATCTGATTTATCTTGTATAAGAATAGGCAAATCTTGACGATTTTTTGTGTCCTTAGCAGTGAAAGGGTGAACAAACTCACTCAGTTTTACACAACTCTTTCACAGCGAAGTCTGATTCTAACCCAATCGAAATATGCAAAATCTTGAAAATGTACAAGTTCTTATACCGGATGAATAATGTTTCTGTGAACTGACATGCCAAAAGCATGAAGGTGAAAGTCAGGCTTTTGGCATGTCAGTTCATTGAAATCTGATTCATCTGTTATAAAAACATGCAAATTGTCCTTAGCATTAAAGGGTTAAGATCTCACAAAGGTTTTTAAATCAATTTTTGTTAAAATGAAAATTAGATACTTCAATTTTTTCTTAAGTAGCAGGATTTTATAACTTAGATATATTTTCAAATTGATATATATATATTATAAATTTGTGTAAATGTAAGGTCAAAGGAGTGAGAGTAAATAGACTAGGTTTTATTTTTTTTCACCTACGTTTTAAGTGAGAAGATAGAGAAGTCATGATCTGATGAGATGAATCATTAAAAGATGAAATCTTGTTCCCATGAATAATTATGAAAGAAAGGGGAGAAAGCATATATTCAAGTTTAAAAAAACAAAAAAACAAACAGCCTCATCAAAACAGCAACACAAACAATTCATCTGACTGTATTACGGTTATCAAGCGTAGCTGTTTGTCAACAGTAATGATTAGAATACATTCAATGTTGCAAGATATGCAAAAAACTAAACTTAACTTCTTGTTGACAAATTTTTTTTTTTTAAAGAAATGAAAATTAGTTGAGCGACAAAAGAACCAAAATAATAAGACTACAAACAACTAGATAGATTGTTGAGATTACAAAAACAAAATAGCTAACATACAAACTCTAAAACCAGAGGAAGGGAAAAAAAGGATGAAAAGTGACATAAGAATGGGAAAACAACAATAGAAAAATGAGAACCTTTCTTGAGACAATCACTTTGCAGGAAAATCACCTGTCTAATTAAAGCGGTCAATTTGTTAAAGAAATCAAAATAATCAAGGTAAATCTAAATCTATTTTCAATGAGGTGGTCCTGAGATAATCTTAATCATTCAGATTTTAAAATTTATTATCACTTTGCTTGATAAGAGCGCAGCCGTCAGTAAGATACTCGACTAATGGGATAAAATTTACTTCATCAAATCTGTAGGATCTCTTACAGATCAATAACATCGCCTCACAAGATATCTAAATATCTAATAAGAGTTGTGGAGTAAAGTATGAAGTGTAAAATTCTGATCCGACTTATTCAGATATGCCATTGGTGCCACCCACTAATTCCAAAAATAGCGGAAAAATCAGCGCAGGGTGGGGATACAGTATAACATGAATTACTGTACCAACTACGAATTACGAATACATTTTTAAAGTCTTGGTAGCATCAGTGGGCGACGATTTTTCTTGCTTTGCCTTACTAGGCATGGGCGAAATTCAATAGTGACAAATATTGAGTATATCGATGTTAGGTACTGTGTATCGATTGATGGTTCATATCGATACTCAAGAGATAAAAAAAGAATTCAATCTAAAATTATGAAAGAAAATTTGATCCAAAAATAGCTTAGTCTCAAGTGTCTATTTTTTTCTTTCTTAGTTTAGAGATTTATTTCTATTTTGATTATGTCTTTAAATCCATCCTCTCTCTTTTCAATGCTTTTCATTTATCATGATCAGGATTTTATTTTCTTCAATCAACAAAAATCGAGTAGTCAGAAACCACTATTGAGTACTGACATTTTCGAACCAGTACTCGATAGTATAGATATTGACTTTCGAAATGGCCAATAGACACATCCAGCTATTTTCAAATGCAAATCAAAACAAGACTCAACATTGGCTGGCTATGCTCACACTATGAGAATATGGTACTTAGAAGTTTAAGTAATTTTGTAGTATGTTTTGCGTATTTTGGTTTTATTCTGAGGGGAAAAAGTTGAAAGGATCTAAATAGTCGACAAGTTTAGTTTGGTCAGCGGAAATCCGCTATTAGCAGACAAATGGCACCCACGATACACATGATAGAGCTGATATCTAGCTTTTCATCTATCTTTATGATTGTGCGGTACTACTACTGCCTACTAAAATACCGGTCAAGAAAAGTCCAAAGTTTAAAAAGGCTTTCCCAAGATGAGGTAAGAGGTTGCAACTTATAAAGCATGTCGGGCTGAATCCAATTTTTTTTCTTGTCTCATGCTCAAATGCTGTGATTAAAAATTTAAACCCTACTAAAAGATGAGGTCACTGAGATAAAAAATTAGAGAAACAAAAGAGCAATCGCAACATCTGTCATTAGTCTAATAGGTCTCTTACACCAGTTTCAGACTGAATGATTTGATAGGTAAAATTTTGTTTCTTGTTTCTATTTTCTGGATACTTAGAAAGAGTATTTAACCCTGGTATAACAATCTAGAGAGCTATCACTATCAACTGAAAGAAATAGACGGACATGGTGCTTTCGCTCTACATTCGGTTTACAATTGGTAAGAATAACAATTGTTTTTCATCCCTAGATCTAGAGGGTCAAGAACATTTTCTCACTATAGACGGTCTAGTTGTCTGACAAAGTATTGTTAATAGTTTGAACGTGGATAGATTAGCCACATAATCTGATGTTTGCCTCTTTTCCTATATTAGTTTTTGGCTTGATTACCATCCTATCTAGATAGAGTGGTCCTATCTAAAGACCTTTATTTTTACTGACTGAAATTGTTGGATCAACTTTTCATCACTACAGCCTCTCTCTAAGCGAAGAAGTTGCCCCATCCTTTAATGCAAATAGTCAAAACTTAACACATAATACATCCTACGCATTTAAGATACTGTAAAGAGCTTCTAATTCCTCATTTATTGGTCTAATATCTTATTGAATGAAATTTAGACTGTGTGTTTCAAGCGACCGCCATTTTGATTGTCTCAACAGCATGGCTGACCTCAAATGTCAGCACTTACTGATGGTTCTCATCCCTCCAAAAGGTGCGTTTTGTCCAGATTTTCCACCTTCAGCAAACGATGTTGTCCTCGGTCGACCACTCATTCTAATCCACTATGAAATCTGTCTCAAGTTTTCCTCTCAAGAAACTGGAGCTGTTACATCTCATGAGATCCGAACATCAAAGAGAAACAGCGAAGCTGAAAGATTGTGGTCGAGAGCCAGAATATTATGGCATCTCAAATCTACGTGGAATACTTGAATTGAAAAAGGATTGTTTTATCACCATGTAGCACAAATAAAACCACACACAACAAGAAAAATTAACAAAATAGCTCTGCTTTGTTACTCCGACTACAGTATCTAATGGCCGACATTACAGTTCCGCTCTCAGTAAATTGATGCATAAAATTACTGTAAAACCTAGAATGTATACGGGTATCTCTACTTGTTCTACTCGTCGCTTCATTCATAATCACTTGTGAAAATGGTTAAAATTTCAGTGAATTTATATAAAATATCAAATATTTTACTTGTGATATTAGGGAAAAAATTATCGACTTCTTTGATTTTGTTTTTATTGACCGTTGTGTCCGAAATGGTTTCCACAATCAGGAAATGTTGAGGCGTTTTACTGTAAAAGAATAACTTCCTTCGTTAAAGTTCGGTGACCAATCAGGGCTGATCATTTTCTTCGAGGAAAGCACGGAACAGCTCGATCGTCACCGCAGTTACGGAGTACACAGTACACATCTTTGGTGCCTGGACGTCACAACCTGTGCTCGGCTCGAGTCAGGTCGAACTAATCAATATAGGTCTACCATGCCTATATGGGCCTATATCTAGCAAGCGCAACTGATACGTTGAACTTACTATTATAGACAGCCATAAAGCTTTATATTTAAAAAAAGAATATACTACATCCACCATGTACTTCTTAGATAAGTCGTAACCTTTGGAGAGTATTGATAATAATAATAAGATCTTCATGATAGCGGCCTTTGTAATTTACTCTCTGTTTTATTAACTTAAAAAATCATTTTCAGTTTATTTGACGACAGCCTTAAAATAAGTTTTGCATGAAGGAAAAAACATTATATGATAAGGCCAAAGACTACTAGAAGTAGTCGTTGGTTAAGGCCTATATGACAAGAAGCCAAATGTGAATACCTACTGTATTCACTATCTATCTCTACTGTGTTGACACCGATTGCAAAATCTGAACACGCCTAATATAAGAAATAACCGTTAATTGAATAATAGAAAACTAACTCTTTTTGACGCATTTCCCCAGAATATCTAGTGCGGACACAAGGGTCATAGCCATATGAGGATGGACTGCTGAGCCTGTGATAGTCTAGAGTAAAGTAAAAAGTAAAAGGTCTAATGATTAACAGGCAAAAGGGAGACAAAGACAAAAAAGACGTTTATCATGACCTATTACTTTACTCTAGTATGGACACAAGCTGGATAAGGGCTTTTCGGGGTTTACAATTCATAATAGATTATTTATCTCTGGTTGAAAACGGGTAATTAAACCCAGAAGCAAAGAGGTTAGCTCCCTTGATTTTGTGTGTGTATGTAGAAGAGGACAATAAGTGGCCAGTCGAATCATCAGCTGTGACCTAAAATAGAATACGTGTCTTTTTTCTCGGGCTGGGACTGGGACAACGTTTTCAAATAAAGGAACGCCTCCTAATTTTTAACACTTTCGAAACGAGGTCTGATTCTAACCCAACTGAAATGAGCAAAATTTTGAAAATGTTCCTGT
Source organism: Melibe leonina (assembly GCA_031471865.1). Classification (NCBI taxonomy): domain Eukaryota; kingdom Metazoa; phylum Mollusca; class Gastropoda; order Nudibranchia; family Dendronotidae; genus Melibe; species Melibe leonina. Next base: position 1,240 of record JAUEKZ010085278.1, on the reverse strand, counting down.
TCTTACAGCTGATAAATCAGATTTCAATGAACTGACATATTTCAGGCTTTTGGCATATGTAAGTTCACTGAAATCTGATTTATCTGGTATAAGAACAGGCAAGTCTTGAAGATTTTGGTGTCTTTAGGATTGAACTGGTTAACGTAAATGTACATTCGAATAGATGAGCTAATAACCAGGATTGTGCTAAGGCGTTTCCAATAATCCGTAGCAGACAAGGGAAAAAGTATGAATAAGTATGAAGCAAGCAGTCTGTTGGAGGCGTGGTGGCCAAACTGGTAGCGACGCTGCACTGAACTCGGGGGTTCCGGGTTCGATTCCTACTTGTGGCGCTTCAGTTTTTCCTGGGGGAAGGAAATTTACTCCAATTGCCTCACCCCACCCAGGTGTAAAATGGGTAGGTACCAATCCACAATTTGGGTTGGGGAAAGTAATCTGCGATAGACAAGCGTCCTATCCAGAGGGTGGCAACCATTGTCATTCATCCTCTTCACGCTAAAAAAACAACCCTGGATAAGCTCCGGGTCCATGGGCCACAAGGCTCTAAAGGACTTACAGTAGCAGTCTGTTATTACTTAGGCTTTGTTACTACAGTAGCCCCCATGAGGTATCATAGGCCATCGACGACAGCTCTCCGTCGACTCCTGTCCTGTGCCATCTTCTTTAGTGTTATCCAGGAGTGTCCAATCTTTGGCCCGGTGTCAATATACTGTGACTAATAATGGGTGAGATTTTTGAGTGAATCTCCAGTTCATCTCTGTGTGACAGCGCGTTACAATGTACCTGTAGAGACCCGAAACTTTAACAGTGAAGAATAGGGCGATAAATATGTCACCACTAACCAACACGGGGTCGGTTTCTTCATGACGCCAGACCAAAGCTTAGTCCGAGACTATGTTCTAAATTTGGCACGATTTCGGTACGGAGATAGATAGATAGATAGAGAGAGAGAGAGAGAGAGAGAGAGAGAAAGAGAGAGAGAGAGAGAGAAAAAGACAAAGACAGAGAGAGATAAAGACAAGGAGAGAGAGAGAGAGGGTGAGGAGAAAGAGATCGCGTCTATGTGTACTAATATATGTATATATATGTGTGTGTATGGGTGTGTGTAAGTGCGTGTGCATGTAAGTGTGTGTGTGTGTGTTCGTAAAAGAGAGAGAGAGAGAGAGAGACAGAGAGAATAACGGATGTTGATAAAAACAGAACTGAAGTGAAGGATCGCTAATAAATATAATATAACGAC
>JAUEKZ010085168.1:3525-14360 GCA_031471865.1 Melibe leonina | reverse complement strand
ATACATACATACACGCATACATACATACATACATACATACACGCATACATACATACATACATACACACACACAACACAACACAAACGCATACATACACACACACACACACACACGCATACATACACATACACACACATGCATACATACATATACACACACATATCCATACATACATACACACACACACATACATACACATTCATAGAAAAATACAGTTTCGTCAGTCACATTTCTAAATTATATGTCATGATGACATTGATGAGCAAATACAACTAGTGATAATAATAAAAATCTCTTCTATAGGGCATTACCGCATTATCACGATATTGTCATGGTCAGTGTGCTTTATAGCGATATTTGAAAGGACTATCTAAGTCAGAAATACATGTACTAATCAGATACACGTTCAGAAAAAATAACAATAATAATGGAGGTCATGGAATTTTCTAAATAAATAGGTCCTCAGCGCCTTTTTAAAAGAATTACATATTTCATCAATATTTCTTCTTTTCTTTTTTTTTTTGTTAGGGCCTTCCACAGGAACCGTGCGGTGTAGCCAAAAGAGCATTCCCCATACCGTTTGTAGTTTATTTGGGGAACTTAAAAAAAAAAATACTGAGATTTGATGATGATCTTAATTGTCTGGTAAGGCAGCGACGCTCAACAAAGAAACTACTTAAATAAAAGGGACTAAACCATGTAAACATTTAAAAGATAAAACTGCAACTTTATATGCGATGCGCTCCTCAATGATCAACCAATATAATTCATACAGGATGGGCAATGAGAAGAACATACATCTTTTAGCAATCAACTTTGCTACCGCATTCTGAATTCTCTGCAATCTACTTTTTGTTTACTTTCTAAAACAATGATAACGATGATGATAATTATCATTAAAATCACAATTTGTAATAGATAACGGTTTTAAAATATTTTTTTTGAGTTTTCTTTAGTGCAAATTTAGTTAAAATATCTAATTTCCATTGAAGTCACAGGGATTTCCTCAAGTGATTTACATGCACTAATAAAAACAATAAAAAAAATAAATAAACTTTGAGTTAAATGATGAATCCCATAAAAGAACAGAGAGAATTTTCACAGGAAAAAAAGTAAGACTAAGACTAAGAGCCCCCCACACTCCCGAAAAGAAGAAAGAACAAACAAAAAATAAAAACTGCATCTCTGACAATCACCAAGCTGAGAAGGGCAATCAAACAGATGATCAATGAAGACCCAATTTATTATATCACCCTTTGTGTACATATGTAGTCCATCCTTGTAGATAACAATTGACCCGTAGTTAAGTATGTTTAAGAGAGTACTAAAGACAAAATTGAACAAACATAAAAAAGATAGGTGACGCTAAAAGAAAAAGGAGTAGAGCTAACGGGGAACGCTTGGCAACCACCTCTCTCGTGTCTTATCTGGAAACATGACAATTACTGGTAAGCAAAATTTTTCAAGAGAGACAGCAGTAGGGTTAAAAAAAAAAGCCCTAAATGAATCTATCCAATACATACAGATACTTCTAAATCTAAGAGTACAACTTTGATGTAGGATAAGCTACTTACAGCAGGCATAGTGCCGATGGCAGTATTGACAGCAACATCTATGCTAAAATGATATGAGAAACACATGGCAATTTTTACAACATAAGAAATTAATAAAAAACCAGCCAAATCTTTGCCACTGTGAAACCAGGGCCCTTTCACAGCAGGGAGCAATTCTAACCAAACAGAATATGTAATATGTTTCACTGTCTACCAGAAATGAATTACCCTTTCAATGCTAAAGACACCAAAATCTTCAAGACTAGCCAGTTCTTAAACCAGATAATTCAGATTTCAGTCAACTGACATATGCCAAAAACCTGAATTTCAGACTTTTGGTAGATGTCAGTTTACGGATATCTAACTTATCTGGTATAAGAACACGCACAATTTCAAGATATTGTAAATTTCAGTTGGGTCAGAATCAGACCTCGCTGTGTAAGGATTAATATCATTATGTTTCACTTTCTGTTAAAAAACTGTTAAATTTCTAGTTTACATTTAATGAAAATTGAGTGTTATTATGGCGATTTGTGGACTTGGTCATTTCAAACTTGGAAGCTGGTAAAATTCTAGTTAATAAAAGTTATTTCTATCCATATTGTCTGATCTTAAATGGACCATGTGGTGTTCTTATGTAATCTGTAAGAATCTTGCAGCAGATCCTATCCCTAGACTTTTTTGCTGAGAACGTAGCTGTTGAGGAGGACTTTATCCTCCATCCAAACAGTATACCCTAAAAAGAATCTTAATAAGTTTCTCAGAATCTTTATCATTTATATTGGATTTAATCTCTACTTTTTCCCGCCTCTTTTTGCAATCGAAGTTCCATTTTGTCCGTGGTGGTGAGACCGATTACACGGTTCCAGGCCAGTGCTTCCTTACCTGTGGCGTGTGATTTCTCCAGTCAGTCGTTCATTGATAACTGCACCGTCCACAGACATTGATAAATTCTGGAGTAACAAAAAAACCCAAAAAAACCCAATTTGATTAAAACTAAAACCAGCCATTCTTAGTACAAAAAAGCTCATGACTGGTGTTATAACCTAAAGCTGGTGTTGTGCTTTAACAGCGCTGAGAAGTTTTTTTGTTTTTGTTTTAGTAGAACCAAGAACAACAGTAAAACCATACGTAAACATCACAGCGGATAATCCGAAATGCTCAGGGGTTTCCAAAATCATTTCGGATTAACCATTTTTTTTTTACAAAGCTTCATTATTTCTCTCTCCCTGTCTGTGTATAAAATGATGTTTGTTACATGTTGCAGGACAAAAAAATTAAAGAGTAAGAAGTTACACTGATTTCGTACAGAAGAATACTATCATTAATAGTGATGACAGCTTTCAAGTCTCAAGTTTAACGTCTCTTTTTTTACAAGAGCCACATCAGTGAAGATGTTATTTAATTGGACTGGTTCTACACCTGGCGAGACTTAGTCATAGCCATAAAGGACTACAGCTTGTAAGTATAAAGTGCCGATTTTAACATTTTGTTTAGCGGCTAGGATTTGAACTCCGCCACCTTCCCAATTCAAAAGAAAACGTTATCCCTATTAAAAGATGACCTGCATAAATACAATGAGCACTAACATACTTTGGTAGCACTGAATATACCTCCCTTCTATTGACACAACAGGGATTCTAACTACTATTTCAAAGGCATACACTCAACCCACCGAACCAGCAGCAACGGCATGTGGGGTTGATCTCAAATGAAGACCATCATACACACAAGCAAATATGCATTTGCTCTACCTACCCTCCACCCATCTCCCATCAACCAGATCTGTCAAGAAATCCTTTGATCTACATCAAGATACCCCACATTCAAACACACACTTACACTATCTTTCTCTTTCAACAATGCAAGACAGACAGTACACTAAATGAACGAGGGAGAAGGGGGAGGGAGCTGAGAGAAGGCGATAAAAGGGTGCCTCATCCGTTGTCACAGGTAACGAACGGAACTGGCTGTACAAGGGTCTCAAGTGTTTTTACTAATGCTTGATGTGTTGAGTGTGCTCTTTCAAGCTAGTGCCTGCTGGTCCAAGTCACGTTAATAAAAAAGAAAGAAAAAATTCAGTCGGGGATTTAAAATTCTTTCGGAATAAAGTATAGTGAAATTTCGGATCAAACCCTATATGTTTTGAAGAAAAAATTTTGGGAAATGAAATCATTTTCGATTCATTCTTAATGAGAAGACACATTTCCTTCATGACGTATATGACAGTAGGCGCATACAGCGTAGCGGTTGATCAAGGCTGCAAAGGATCAGGACAAATTGTTATGGCTATTCCTTCTTGCCAAGGTCCATTTTGATTTCAAACACTTTGCATGGTATGATATCCTATGTCCGGCCGTAACCTAAAAAAGCGTAATGGTCATCGTTAGGCCGCCACCTTCCAAAAATTTGGAAAGTATTTGGCCGTACCGTAAAAAAGCGTAGTTCGTTTTGCCAACTCAGTTTGGCCGTACCGGAAAAAAGCGTATTTTTCCGTATTTTCCTCTCTAAATGCACGCATTGTTACGGTATGGTAGCACTGCAGCACGGACACCTTGCAATTCATTACGATACGGCTGGACTACGGGTGGTCCGAAAATTATGATTTATGCCGGTCTGGCCGTTGTGAGTCAAAGTTGTTTCACTCCCACGTCATCATTTTCTTATCAACATTGGACAAAGTAACATCTCTATTTTCAACAGGAAGCCTTTTTTTTACTCTAATTAGCAGGAAACATTCCCCAAAAAACAATGGATTCCTTGTATCAACGTGTGCATGTGTGGGTGGCTAGATGTGTGTGCATGCGTGTAATGGCATGGTTAGAAATAAGTGTTTGTGTGTGTGGATGCATGCGTGCGTGCGTACATGTTTATACCAATTTATGTTCATAGTATGGGTGTTTGTGTGTGTGTGTGTGTGTGTACATGCGTGGTGTATGTAGAAGAATTCAATTGCGGTACAAATTCTGTCAACATCGTCAACAGTAAGACCAAGCGGTGGAAGTATGGTCATGAAAATCTCGATAGTTGTTTGCATAAATATTATACGTCAAAATGTGTTTGATACTAGCTAGCCTTGTGAGAAATATTTTCCTATCCATCCTGTTACCTTCCAAGCCTAGGTCAAGTTGAGTAATGGAAGACTTGGGTTCGAAACCGCACCATCCATAAACTAACTACTTGCCACTCGCGCTATTTTATCTATCTGACATCTGTAACTCAAAGTGAATTTTCTTGCCAGAACAATCCATATATTAACCCAGAAATAGATTGGAACCCGTTTTTTATTTTATTTCTCTCTCCCTATCTCTGTGACTTCTTGAGTGTGTGTGTGTATGCGTGCGTGTGTACATTGTGCATCTTTGTTTAGTTCTTACCACCCATGTATCACACCGGGAATTCTGCAAGTGCGACCTTGACCGTAAGGGGTCATACGTGGTATCATAAATTTAAGGGTTGGGAAAGGGAGTAAATATGCTTCGTTACGAACCGACCGAAGATGTCAGTGTAATAAGAGCAGAGGTAATTTCGGCCGTAGTGTAAAAAAGCACATATTTTCAGTGCACTTTGAATGTAAATACCTACTAAGTGAATGGCGGCATTGTAATGACCCAAAATGATCAAATATCATTTCCCTGTATGTTGACCAAAAATAAAGACGTTTTGTGCTGGAATGACAAAGCCACAATTATTTTTCAAACTCGACCTCCGATCGCAGGTGCATGATATATTGCAATAAGCACTTTTCAACAATAAAGTAAAATAACTAAACAGCATTGCATCAATAAGAATTTCTGTAATGTAACAGTCTAAAATGCTCTGAAGTCAAATATGAAAGTAATTTTTTATGGGAGAAGTTTAATTTGATGTTATTGCTCTCTAAAGATGGGTAAAAACGGAGAATACGCCCGCCGGACTGAGACGAGCGCTACAGGTAAACACCGGCCTTCCGAGGGACATTACGCTTTTTTACGGTATGGCTTTATCTGGTTGGAATTTTTCCAATGCTTCGGCCGGACAAAGGATATGGAGTGAAATGGTACGGTATGTGTGTAAGTATGTATATAAGAGTACAAAAGTACGTACTACTTTGAGAAAAACAATGAAGTGGCTCTTTTTTTCCTGGGTGCGGGCGTAGAGTTTAACATTCCCTTCCACCTTCACGGTCATGCCATGAGGCTTGATGCTCAGATTTGGGGGAGCCAGGATCTCTACGCTGGCCTCCACCTGGGCATTGGGGAACTTCTGACCAATCTGGGGGTGGTGATGGTCAATGTTATTTGTATGGCAATAATAAGGTTTGGAGCTAGCACTGGATGTCATGGGAAATGAGTCAAATTTGAAATAATAAGCAGTGCAGATACTCCCTTGGGGGAGCGGATTGCCAGGTGGATAGACTCACAGTCTTGTGCTGTCGGCCAGACAATGGGTGCCGTGGCAGGGTCCAGGGTTCCAATCCAAGTCTGCATTGTTCTGCTTTCTTTGGCCTTGTCTCATATCTGCCCTGTATATCATTTCAATGTCATTTACAACACCTAACATGAATAAAATAGTGTGAAAGCATTGGTTTATTGTACATAATCCAATGGTAAAGGATCAGGGAGCATATTTTTTCTACAATAACTGCTTTTACAAAGCATTATTTACACCAAATGCGACTGTATATATATTGAGAGTCTGACTTGACTGATTGAATGACTGACTGACTGACTAACCTGTGGAATGATCCTCCCAATGCAGGCCTGTTTGCAGGTTGTGTTCAGGAAGGAACTGCTAGAAGACGGACTCTGATCGTATTGTAAGAACAGGAAGGAAAATCAATACATATCTTTAAAATTGTCTGCTGAAAGCCAGAAGTCATTTTCTCAAAGAGTCATTCAGCAAGAAATATTAAACATCTTTTAAGGAAGAAGAAACGTGGGGATTGGTACAGTATTTATGGATAAAAGATAGTAATTACTGGCCCTCTGCAAAAAGTTAAAAGTTCTATGAGCTGATATCAATAAATCATGCTTATCACGTTTTACAATTTTACTTGCCCTGCCCAACAGAACCATCGAGCCTATGACAAGACTAGAGCCTGTTGGGTGTGTTACAATCTATTTGTGGGACAAGGACACATGAAATATCTCTACATTAGGCAAAATCTGTTAACTGTTTAATTATCATTATCAATGACAGGAAAAATGGAATAAAATTCATTTTTAGAAATACTGTTCGCCTTGAATAAAATAAAATAAAGAAATAAGCACAAACATGATTTCTGAAAGTAAACAGCCTGCATTATGAAATACTCGCTCCCTAAAAGTAAGATAACAAACAAAACAAAACAAAAATGATTTTCAAGAAAGAAGATCTCCCTCCCTAACATTTTCCTGTGTGAGGTTGAACTGCAGAAATCCATGCTGCTCAACGACGTAAGCAAAGGAGTTTGCCACATAGTCGGAGACAAAGAGGTAAAGCATCCTGGACTCGTCGTGCAGGGCAGGGATAGGCTTGGGGAAGAACGGAGCCTCTCTGCTGTCTCCTTTCCAAAACACCTCGCCCTGGATGGAATAACACAATTTAAGAACATTAACCCTTTATAGATACGATTTTTGTTCAAACTACTTGCTAGATCTGACCTCAAACATACCTTGTCTGTTGTGTGCTGTCCTGACTCAAACTACTTTTCTGTCGCCTATAGGTCATATTTCACCTTTATAGGTAGTTTCAAAGTAAAAACAAATTACGGCATTTTCATATAAAAAAAACACTGGACCATATATATTAATCCAGGGATTTTGCCAAATTCTGTCAATTTTTTTTAGATTGGCCAATAATTAGAGTGGACCCTCTCTAGCTAAGTAACATAGATGTGCCTAATTTAAAACGATTCAGCTGAAAATTATGCGATTGAGGAATCATATTCTACTGTCAAAATCCCCTAGGATGTGTGGAGTAAAAATGCTGTAATCTTCTTTTCAGGTATCCAATTGAACTTAAACTAACTTTTTTGTCACTTACAGGTCAGATACGGTATCACCTTTATTGGTAGTTTGGTAGTTTCAACGCAGAAGAAATTGTTTGGCATTTTTGTAAAAAAAAAGACATTCTGCCAAATTTGGTCAAATTTTGAAATTAAATGTGGACCCTCTCTAGACAAGTAACGTCTTGCATGCCAAGTTTGAAATTCCTCAGTTAAAAATTATGTGGTTGAGGAATTGTTTTCTTCTGTCAGTAAGGGACTTTGTCAAAATCCCCCAGGGAGGGTGTAGTAAAAATACCGTTATTTACATTTCAATCATCGAATTGTACTCAAATTAGTTTTTCTGTCATCTACAGGTCATATTTTAACTTTATGGGTAGTTTCAATGCAAAAGAACATTTTGGGCATTTTTTTATAACAATATCACTGGACTATTGTGAACTGACATATTCTAAAAACCTGAAATTCAGGCTTTTGGCATAGGTCAGTTCACTTTTAAGTTATATGGTATAAGAACAGGCTAATCTTGAAGATTTTTTGTGTCCTTAGCATTGAAGGGGTTAAAATGAAGATTCAAATTAAAAATGAAAGGGTTTAAGGAAAATCCCATACTATTGTCATTCAAGAAAAAGGCTTTTATTTTTATTGGTGTTTTTTAATTGAAAAAATATAAAGGTTCTTTCTTTTTCTGCCTCAGACACAGTAGTATGTTCATTTATGACTAACCATTTAGAACCTGCAAATTTGCAACAATTCCTTTCAATTTCATTACTTTTAGTTTTGTTTTCATAACATTTCTATTCTGTTTGAATTTGTAACAGCTCTATTTGCTACCTGCTATCCTATTTCCACAGGGGCTTCCCGCCTATATGCTCTGTGAACACGATATGATATTCCTCAACCTTTACTTGCTGGTACAGATAATCAAATGAAGGATACATGAGCCAATGAATATATGAATAGATTATATAAGACATTATTAGGACATATATTTAGGGCTAAGGTATACGGGAGTACAACCAGTGCCTGGTAGAACACACGTATACAAAATGATTTTGTAGCTTTGCAGTTTACTGTTGATCAACAAAAAGAGATTTGTGTACCGTTCCCCCAATGCTTACCTTGTGTAGGCTCTCAAGGTATTTAGCATAAACTTGTGGGACAGAGGTCAGAGCATAGCTCATCAGAAAATGTTCGCCAATCTCAACTTCCACTAGGGACATATATAAATGAATACAGTTGTTAAATTTATATGAATATCTTTTTCATTGATGAAAAAACAATAGGATCCTCTAAACACGGCCAAAGTCAATCTTAAAAATAAATAAATGATTATTTAAGAAAATAAACTGTTCTTTTTTTCAAATGTTTTTGTGAGAGAAGTTGTAGCTGTGTCAAAAGAAGCAAGATCAGTCTATTGGCCCAAAGACTTGCGAGTTCCTCCAAGTTTCTGTAGCATAGAGCAGAAATGATTACCACCCTCTGGACAGAAGGCTGGTCTATTGCAGATTACTTTCTGAATTCAATAGGTGGGCTGGTGCCCATTTTGACACCTGTGGGGAGTGAGGCAACAGGAGTAAGTTTCCTTGCCCAAAGAAAAACAGAGGTGTCGCTGTTAGGAATTGAACCCAATAGCCCTGGGCTCTAAGCTTCACTGCTTCTAATAGAATACCAGTAGAAGAGGTAGTAATAGTAACAGATACTTCATACAGTCTTTCACACTGTCTTCAGTCTATTGTTCCTCATGGTCACAAATTTCTCATCCAATGTTTACTTTCGCATGAATAGAGAAGAAAAATTAAAAATAAAGTTTGTCAAGAAAAAGTATTTAGAGGGCTTTAAACTTTTATTTACTAGGCACATGCTTTTTGTCTTGTTTTCAGGGGGTTTGTTGTAGTTTATTTCAGATAAGGTTCACATCCACGAAACCAGAAAAAGAACTATTGCACACACAAGAAAAAAAACCCCAAACAAAACCATCTCGCGGGCCCGGCAACGGAGAGAAAACCTCGCACGAGTGAGGCGGAGCGGTGGCCTATCACACACACCCTGGCTCTACCCTGGGCCACGCTCCCCAGCTGGAGGCGCTCTCCTCTCTCTCTCCACGGCGGCGTTTCCGAGTAGACTTATCTGATTGATCCGCTCAGTTTCCCATTTCTGCTAGGTGGACAGGAAGACCATGAACATTTTTGTTTTTACTGGGATTCGAACCAGCGCCAAATGACATGAGGATTGACTGAGAGCTATTGGGCTGGCTATCATCCAATACTTAATATCAAAACCTGAATTGGTTTTGTTTTTCAAATTTTTCATGTACACCTAATTTCACTGCTTCTTCATCCATATTTCTTTACCCCAGCAAGGATGAGAAATACAAGTAAGTTACACTGAACTATTTGACCAATCCATTTCACAGACAGTAAACAGTCAATAGAAAACAAGACAGTGACTGACCTTTGAGTTTACTCAGTTTCTTGGTTGCGTCTTTGACTTTTTTGGTAACCGCCTTGCAGACCTAGTCCAAGAATAATTATGATAACAATAATTACAATAATACCAACCCTTTCTCAGCCAGATGCGATTCTAACCAGACACAATATGCAAAATTTTCAAATTTTACGTGTTCTCATACCAGATAAATCACATTTCAATGAAATGACATATGCCAAAAGCCTATGGCATATAGGAGTTCAATGAAATCTGATTTCTTCGGTATAAGAACAGGCAAATCTTGAAAATTTTGGTGTCGTTAGCATTGAAAGGGTTGATTATTATAATTATTATTCAAATACAGAAGGTAAATATATTGTCTTACTGTTGTACAAATGTTTGCTGAAAGGCAATTTTATAGATAAAATTCATTGTTACAACATTGCTCAATTGTAGCACTTGAGCGATTCTTATTCTTTTTCCTCTTCTTCAAATTGACAGACTGACTCGGCTGGGCCCTGTATCACTGTCATTGTACATGATAGATGATAATAATTCCTTTATCCATTGCTCGCTAGGCATGGGCAAAAATCAAAAGCGATACTAGCGAGAACTGGTCAGAAAATGTCACTATCCTATATGGCTCTCTGAATACTTAATATTGGTCAGAAAATGTCACTATCCTATATGGCTCTCTGAATACTTGATACTGGTCAGAAAATGTCACTATCCTATATGGCTCTCTGAATACTCGATACTGGTCAGAAAATGTCGCTATCCTATATGGCTCTCTGAATACTTGATACTGGTCAGAAAATGTCACTATCCTATATGGCTCTCTGAATACTTGATACTGGTCAGAAAATGTCACTATCCTATATGG
>JAUEKZ010085057.1:0-16404 GCA_031471865.1 Melibe leonina | reverse complement strand
TTGTTCTTATAGCTCGTCATTGTCCTTCAATTATGAGTTGTTTTAGATTGATTCTCATCATTTCTAATTATCGCAACGTGTCTCAAAAATACATTGTAACTAGGCGACGCGTCTGTCGCAACCGCACATCTACTAAGATGGCGGACAGCCAGCAGACGATGATCAAGCGAAAACGGAAGTCAGGACCTTTTACTATATAGGCCTTTCCTGTCTATCTATCTCTCTCGTACTCATATATGTTGGATGATTGTTTAACCAAATAAAGCGATTTCATTGGCTGATTTATAAAGCGATCTGCAGATCGGCTATGACTAGTCTTTTCTAGAAGATCTTATTGGACGGGAAAAACAGCAAATTATTGGCTAAGACACGGAGTCAAACGTCAACATTTGCAACCTCGATGTCGTTGTCTAGAGGTTTTACTAGAATGTCTGTCGCTATTTAGAGGCTTTTATTACTAATGTTATATAGCAAAAAGATCGGGACCAGAGGCCTGTGTCGCTATTCAGAGAGGTCGTTATCCGGAAGTTGCACTGTATACAAACCGAAGTCCTTTCCAATAGTATTTTTGAATTCAGAATGTATAGATATCTTCATGCTAGTTCCCATTTTCACAATCATAGCGTTGTTATGAAATATTATATCGATTGATAATTATTTCTCAAAATGTTAGTGTTGTGATGAACTTTTTCTGGTATGATAATTGATAATCCATTTTTTCAATGTTTAACAAAAAATAAAATCAGAGTATCAATTAAACTTTGCCCTGTGTCAATATTTCCTGAACAAGAAGGAAATAGTGACTCCGTTAAAATAACTACTTAAAAAAAAAAAAAGCACATAATCGGGAATCGAACCCCGGCCATCACAGTTATAGTCTAGCGCCCATATCTAACAACTAGACCACATGGCAACTGTGGAAGAGCACTATTCAATAAGGTAAAATTAAACAAAGAATGGTGAGTTGCAGATGGCGTCCCCCGATAAATGTAGCCTGTGGGTCTAGCAAAACTTCAATGTTTTGAAACGTAGTATTATTGCATCCTATTGAACTTGTATTTACAGAGAGGCAAAAAGTTTCTAAGACCGAAGATGGAGGACATAACAAAACTGGAGCTTTCACTTTCAGGCAAATAGAACAACATTGAAAAAATAAGAATGATAAAAATTGAACACAAGAAAGCCCTTCTCAGATTACTGGCACAACTATGGGTGGTATCAAATTTAAAAAGAGAGGCTTTTGATGATAGAGGGAAGGAGAGGAGATGGGGGGGGGGTGGTGGTGGTTGTGACACCAAGAAAAATGGTCAAGGACCTTCGGGTAAGTGAAGGAGTAGAGGAACAGGCAAATGGGGATTGGGAAATTGGATAGACAATAGTAATTAAGGAAATCTTGGAGGACTAGGGGCCAGGAGGCCTATGTGTAACTGGGTGGAGGACAGACTGAGAAGGACAGAGAGAAAAATAGAGAGGGATAGATGCTGTACAAGGGATTTGGCAATGGAAGGGTACTTTTACATGGCTGTGATGATAACCAGTGAAAGGACTTGGATGTTAATCAAGATGTACTGAGACTAAAGGAGGAGACCAGACAAATTTGATGCCTCCCTCCTTTAGGTCTGTTGTATCATGGAGTTTGAAGTTTAAATAATTTTCAGGAATTTACTATCATTATGTGGCATGGAAAGTTTTGAGACTATAAATATTGTCATTGATATTCAAATTGTTTTTTATTTATTTTTCAGAGAGATACTCAAGAAAACATTTCGAGTCAATATAGAAAAGCATCAAATTATAGTCGAAAATGATGGATGCAGTAAATTTGTATTTGAACTGGAGGGGTTAATATTGCTTCCTGCTAGCTGTCGAAGTCTGAGATGGGCAAGTTCTTCTGAGTTGCAATTCTCTCTTCAGGCCAATCAGGTTTGTTTGAATACATAAGATAAATGTGCATCTATGCATATATATATATATCTTATATACTAAAATCAAAATCCTGATTTCGGCTATACGTTGACCGATTGCGATGAAACTTACCATGGTGATAAAGTTAATTTCCGTAAATATTAAATTCTTTTTTTAAATTTTAATTTTTAATTTTCCGTTCGTGAATTAACAACATTATAAGTTTATATAATTTTGTTTATAATCAAAGACAAGGCTCCACACAGTTAAATTTTTTTAGAATACCATTCAACGCGATTGGTCAATCGTCAGTTGTCGTACAGTTGCCAGATAGAATGTTATCTAGATCACTGACTGTTTATAGCTTCTCTGAACTCAAATACTGTCTTTCAGTAAAAGTTTTATTATTTTTAATACTATGATTAGACTGTTATTAGCATTGTGAACTGGAAGCATCAAATTAGATATGATTATTGCATAAAACTACTCAATTTTCAATAGACTGAGAAAATGATTTTATTGCGACTCTTATTGCTGCTGTGTGAAATGAACATATCTGCCAAGCATACTGCTCGCTCGCAGCTCGAATGGTCCGCCATTAATTGTGGTCAGATCATTTTTCAAATTGTTTCTCAAACACATATCCCTGACAAACAATAAAAAGCGTAGTTATTTTTTGGGTGAGAGATTGTCATATTCGAATGGCATTTCCTCTTTTCATAGAACAGGGTTTTTATGATTGAGAAGATGACTGTTTAAAACTGGGTTAGTGGGACTCGATGCGAAAAAAACTAGACCTTTTACAGGCACAAAATCACGGTTGACTCGCTAGCGCAATAAGTAGCTGGTCAGTATCTTAACCACTATACCTACATGAGCCATCTAGAGGTCATGAGTTCGAATCCTCAGCCGGGTCAGGATTTTAATTTTTTTTGGTATCATCAATACCTTATTATTATTGATTGTACAATTTTATTTATTATTATTATTATTGCTGTTTTTTTTAAATAGCAATTAGTCGCGATTGGTCAATCTCAGTAACAGATTCCACTTGCATAACTAACAAACCAAAAGATCGTTTTTGTTGGAGTGAAAGATTCAGATTCGAACAAGACTTTCCGTTCGGAGAATGGGATTTTCACTAGTATATATATATATTATATTATATACATAAAATTGTTCTTGTTTTTTCTTTTGATTTGCAAGCTGACATTAACAAATGTTTATTTGGAGTAATGCTTGATAGCAGAGATATTTTTCATTTGGATATCAAATCTATCATGTATTCGTCACCCCTACAGGAAAATGATTCTAAAGATTCTAATGGTATCTCAAGCCACAAGACCTCCCCAACCAATCAAGATTTCCTTGTCTCTCGAATTCAATCATCTCAAAATCTTTGTCACTGTGTAGGATGTGGAATGCGTATTTTCAAGTCTCACAGGTAATTTGTCTGAATTTATAATATTGTTTGCTTGATAAATATCATGCTGCGTGTGTATTGGGAGGTGTGGTGGCCAAATTTGTAGTGAAGCAACACAGAACACAGAGGCACTGGGTTCAATGCCTACCAGTGGCACATCAGTTTTTCCTTGGGCAAGGAAATTTACTCTTATTTGCCTCACGCCACACAGGTGTGAAATGGGTACCAATCCACAATTTGGGTTAGGAAAAGTAATTCTGCTATAGACCAGCATCCTATCCAGAGGGTGGCAACTGTTGTCATTTGGACGCTTCACGCTACAGAAACCACTTTCTTATGTGTGTATCAAAATACCCATATCATAATAATCTTTTCTTTGAAAAAATTAGCTCTTTGAATTTATCGGAATTCTTGTTTAGCAGAAATTTTTGCTTAGTTCATTTATATATCTTTACTATTCTACAGTACATCCTTCTCGTCCTTTAGTTTTTCTTTACTATTGTATATATCCCTTTCCTCATAATAATCATAACAATCCTTTGTCTTTCATCTTATATTTCAGCTGTTTTAAGAGAGTGCTTCCTTTACCAAGTGAAAACTGGTCAGATTTTGCTGATATTTGGTTTTGCCACAACCACTCCCATAGTGCATCA
Source organism: Melibe leonina (assembly GCA_031471865.1). Classification (NCBI taxonomy): domain Eukaryota; kingdom Metazoa; phylum Mollusca; class Gastropoda; order Nudibranchia; family Dendronotidae; genus Melibe; species Melibe leonina. The sequence goes on along the minus strand of JAUEKZ010085057.1, from coordinate 12,423 downwards.
GATTCCCAGACCAGTGTGTCTTGCTCCGGAGATGGATCAGTTCCAGATGATGTGAAAGAACTGAAAAAAATTCCTATGCTGCCCAGAGTAGATGATTGTCTAGTTAGCAACCTATACATGTTAGTGGATTCTAGTCATGTGAAAAGTGGATCATTATCTCATACATCAGGCAGATTAATCTGCAAAAGATGTGGCAACTTTTTGGGTTTCATCAAAGGTAATTAAGTTGTTCAAATATCTTTCAAAATTGCTACATGCCCAAGATGAAGTTTGAATGTGATAAAGCTCTGGTTCAAGTTGAATTGAATGATAAAAACAAAATTTCTAGTGGGTTTTTAGTTTTGTAATTTGCGTTAAAATGAAGATGTTGCCCTCATTTATATTTGTCTTGCTACTTTACTCCATAAAAGTGGAATAATGTTCTTAAAAGTCTCAAATAATTGTAGGCACTTTTTGGCACTTATCTCTTTTTAAAAATCACAGTACAGTTTTCTTCTTCCCTTGTTTTCCTTTCTATTATACTTCATGTGCTAAGTTTGTTAGCTTGCCATGTCCGTTTGCAATTTTTGTCAGAGGTTCAAGGTTTTTAAAATTTTTGCAACAGTTTTCAGCATTTGCTTGTTAGGAATGATATGTTATTACCTTTTTTTAAAAGTTGTAATAATATTGAATTAAGATTTTATCTGGATTATACTATCAGATTTTCAGGGCTGTAAGACATCCTCAAGAAGGGAAATGGAAAAAAAGTTAGAGAAAGACCAAGGCTAACATTTACTTAACATATTTACATTCCATCTGCAGCTTGGGCGGTGAATAAGGATATATGAACACTGCACTGCAATGTTCAATGTTAGTTCAGATGGTAAGCGATAGATTTGTCTAGCTGAAGATAGTGTCTAATGTCTGCCCCAGTTTTTTTTTTAGTTTTTTAGGATATTGTCATGTCTATTACCCAGAAAATTAAGACAAGAGATAATTAAAGATATTAAGTTTGTGATATTCATTCCTTACAGATGAAAAGTCTGGTGTTAATCAGGTGTCTGGAGTTATTTACAAGATCTACCACCATGCAGTCAGTTTTCGGAATGAAAAATCTTATGATTCTTTAGTTCTGAATAACAATCAGGCTACTCCTTTGTTCAAGTGGTAAGTTTTCTTTTTACATATTTCCTATGGCAGATATTTTTGTTTTTTTGTTCTGTGTGCAGCTTTTTTATTTTCTAGTTTTGAATGACTTAAAATGTTTTTTTATTTGCTCTCGAATGGGCTAAATTTGTAGTATTTGAAAATTTAAAATTATTTTTATCATGTTATTGATGTCGTTGTATCTCTGACTTTATCAACAGTGAGAAGCAGCAACATGTGGAAGATTTCATGTCTTGTCTCCTGAGGGATCAAAGCCATATTTTTACAAGTTTTAGATTCATTTTAACTTCATCTTTGCAAGCTAAGGAACAGTCAAGTATTTCAATATTAGTAAGTGTCAGGTTTTTGTTTTTTTAAATCTTTAAGCCTACGAAAATACAGTATTATTTAAATGCTTGAAAATTTTGTTTTTGTTTTTGTTTGTTTGTTGCTTTTTTTGTGTGAATAGTTTGATAAATGAGCTTGATTTGAATATATTGAAGCAATATTTAGATATTTTAAATCTATAGCTTTTAATGGAATAAAAAAATTGTAATGATTTCTTACTTTTGTATCAAGATAGTTAGATTTGTCTCCTACATAGAAGTTCAGTTCCTTTTTAATTGTAAATAAGTATGAGGTCAGAGATAAACCAGTGATTTGTTATTTATTGTTTGTGAAAATCTTCAAACTTATGAAAATATGTTTAAAAAAGCTGATTTACGTTTCTTTTCAATTTTTAAAGCTCTGGCTCTTGGACCAGGATTTGGATGTTTTCTCTTCATGCTTACCTCCCACTCACAATTCTGCAAATTCATCAGTCAAAGCTTCATCAAAAAGATACATCAAACTTCTTTATAAAGCACAATTTTCTAATTTAGGAGAATGTAACCAAAGGTGAATTTTTTATTTTTCAATGTTGTTAGTTAAATGAAATCTCTAAACTATCCATTCTGTTGGTGATATGTCAAATTCTACTTATATCCTTCAAGAATAGTAACAAATATTTTTCTTTTAATCGATACAGTGGAACATAATTAAACCAAAAATAGTGCTTAACAGATTTTTTTTCTCTCTCGAGTTCTCTCTCTATTTACTTTCATGATGTGAGAAAAAAAAATTAATTTTATCTTTAGTTCTTCCTTTGCAAGAAAATATATACTTTGCCTAGGTTCTGTCTATTCTAGAAAAAGTTACTGGCCATTTAAGTTGGACCATGCAATTGTTTTCAGACAACCTAAAATAGCCTGGGTCTAGCGGTGACATTTCAGTTGCAAGTCAAAGTGTTATATTGTTTATAGATTAAAGAATACTTCGCTTTTTTATTACAAGTGCTCAAAAATAGTGAAAAATAAAACATTCCTCTTGAGATTACTGGGGATTATACCGAACTATTAATATGATGCTGTAACAAAATAGAACATATGGTGGATTCTTACTTGAAACACAAGTTGGCTCCATGGTAAACATGGTGGGAATAATTTCATGTTATATAGTGTGAATGAAGTTTCAGATTATTGTTAATATTATTTTTTTTAACTGAAAGTTATAGTTACAAAACTTGCCGGTGCACAATAGCAATAGCATCAGTCATTGATAAGTTCTGTTTCAAACAGTATACATTTATTTCAGTTGTTGTTAATGATCACAGAGGATATTTGCAAAACACTGCCCATGTAGTAAGTAGTACTAACCTGAGAAACTCGGCGCTCCACATGGTCAAATTAATGTCCTATTGTCCGTCATACTCCAACAATGTGAAATGTACAACTGAATGACCAAAATCTGATTCTCCTCTTTTGACTTTGCATCAGTGCCACTACATTCACCAAGGCGTCTGGCATATTTGATGCATGGCGTCTAGACAACACAGTCCACGGCATATCGCTGCCTTACCCTCTGTGTAAGCAGCTGGTCCATATGTTGGTATCCAGCACCAAAACTTTAACAAAGTCACAGCGCAGTCTTAATGGATTTCATGTAAGTTAGTCATCAAACTATTTATTGTTTTCTGTTCAAAATATTGTGTAAATTTTCTTTTAAAAAAGCTTGTGCTTTACTAAAGAGTGCCACATGTTCATTATGCGATGGGGAGTACAGACATTACATGGTCATTGTTGCTCAAAGGTTTTAACAAGGGACATATCCCAGATGTGTTCCAGGATGATCCCTAACCCCCCTCACACTATTTCCTTGTATGGTGAAAGTGGTGTGGTCGGATAGTTTGCATAAGGCAGAGGGAAACTCAATAAGACTGCCATAATGAACAATCGTTGGCACACTGTCCTGACCTATATTTTGCAAGTTCGGTTCTATTTTAGGAGAAAATACTTGTTCTGTTGTTATCATACTATTATTGTTACGATGTCTTTTATTTCATTCAGGCAATGAATCGTGTAGATTTTTTGGTTACAGAATCCATTCACATATTTAAATCAAGAAGAAAAGTTGCACATAAAATGCTAAGGGGTCACCAACCTAAATGATGGAAAAGTAAACAGACATTTGAAAACATCCTTGTTCTTGTATGACAGTGCAAAGTGATTTACAATTAGCATTGGGAAAAAAGTTTATTGTGTTTTTAAAAGCTTGATATTTCACGGTGAGGACAGCATTTGGTCTCTAGTACTTTATATGCTGATGGGAAACAGATTACAGTGAAAATAGAAAAACACTCATGCAGCTCCACACACCGTAACAATGCTGTTAAATATCACTCTAAGGATTGTTAATATAACTACTGTTTTTTCATGTTTTAGACTAGATCCGCCACTGCCAGAAATAGGTTTCATATCTTCAGTATGAAAATATGAATCTTCAACTCCTAATTCCTAAGTCTACCTTAATTGAAAATCAGCATTCTTCAACTAAAGATTACAAGTTTAGTTTATCAATTTGTATTATGTATATATCCTTTGTAAATTTCCCTTCCCCATTTTTTCTTTCAGGTTGGATTCCTAAAAGTGAACTGACTCTGAATTTTCACCACAGACAGTTTTTACCAATGGTTTTAACTCATATGAATTCAAGTTGATTTTAAAAAAAAATTGTGATAAAAGTTTTTAAGCTTTTGATGTTCAATACGCAAAGATGAAAAAAAAATTGTCTTTTAATTCTCATCTGAAAAAAGTAAAAAAATTCACTTCTCTTATTAAGATTCTGTTAGAATATATTATATCCTCTGTATGGTACATTGTTTATGTTTTGCTGTACCAGATATCACATTATTCATAAAGAACATACAGTAAAAATGCATAGAGACAAGAGTCCTATGCAAATAGTGACCTTTTTATTATTTTTTTTTTTAAAATGTGTTCATATTCATTTTCAAGTTGTATGTAATAAACAAAAGGATGCAATATGGGGTGATAATATAATTTTTTTTGGTCATAAAGCAGACAAAAAAGATCAAGGATAGAGGCAGGCTTAATCAAATGAGAACTGAGTTTTATCTAATTAAATATTTCTTAAACCAGAACACATCAGAAAAATTAAAAAAGAGCTTATATTACATTGTAAACCTGAATCATTCAAAAGGTTTTTTTAAAAGGTTTAAGCTTTAAACACAACTTATGAAATTACATTTTTTTTTAAATTTTCATGATACTATTACACCTTGAAACATCTTAAACGTGATGTCCTTCTTCTTTTCCCAATTAACTGACTTTCTCGGCTGGACCGAGTAATACTTTCAGAGTGCATTTCAACATGGTCGGTTGCAAATTTCTCATGTCATTTTGACACCCTTTTGTTTTCACACAAAGAGGCCACTTATTGGTTTTTTAAAACTTTTAAATATATTTTTTCTTAATGGGTTTTGATTTTTTTTTAGGTTTATTTTTTTCTGTTATTTTAGAGATTAACATGTTCACTCTTCACACCTGTGAATCTGACTGACCAGTGAATTGATCTGAATTCATTTTTCTTTTGTCTACCACAGAAAGTTGTGTTCAGCTCCATATCTCCTTGAGCAGTGTCTTTCAATTGTTGATCTTTGTATTTTTCATTCATTGCTGTTCATGTGCTTCTGATAAAAAGAATATTTTAATCTGTGAATGGGTGCTTTTAAACTTTCAATATCAAAAACGAATGCTTGGTCTCTTCATATATGTTTCTAAAACTGTATATTATTTCAGTACCTATAACATTAAGCCTCTGAGGTTTTAGAGAAGTCATCTTGTTTCATTTGAATTTAACAATTGTTGTAACTTTTCATATTAAGTCATTGTTATATTTTACTCTGGATAAAATTTTTAGATTGGTTTGAATGGTGTTGAGTTTTTATAAAAACAATTGACAAAATTAATTGTAATAAACTTTTAAGTGTTTTAGATGTGGTACTGTAAGTATAGTTTGAATTAGGTGAACATCTTTGGACCAGATCAAAAAGTAAAAGTTATAGTTCAAGATAGCTTTTCAAGGGATGCAACTGGTTTCAGTGCAGGATTCCCTGTCTAATTGACATAGCTATTTTGGCATCATATAACACATTTTAACTCTTTTATAGCAAGGTCTGATTTTAACCCAACTGATTATACAAAATATTGAAAATATATGTTTTCTTATTACCAAATAAATCAGATTTCAGTGAACTGACATATGCCAAAAGCTTGAATTTCAGTAATTTCTGAAATTAAAGATCTTGATGTCATTAGCTTAGTGACGTATTATCATTTGTCAGTGGAAAATCCATTGTTGGTTAGAGTCCAAATAAGATGTATATAGATATATTGACTGTCTATGTGCAGTCTGTTTACGATGCCTGTTTGTTGCTCTGCAACGGTTAATTGATTTCCAATAAATGATGGATATAATGTAGGCTTTGAAGTCAGATTGCCATTGGTTATTTTATTTGTTTGTCTTTTTTTGGTTCCATCCGGCTCATTGACATCTATTAAATGATACAGATAGATCAGAGCCATTGTGAAGGGTTGTCTTCATGCAAACTGCACTTCAATGTTTTCTTGATAAAAGTACTCTATGTTGTTTTCAACCTTTCACAGTGAGGTCTGATTCTAACTGAAAGGAAATTTGCAATATGTTCAATATTTACATGTTCTTATACCTGATAAATCAAATTTCAGTGTACTGACCTATATGCTATTGGCATATGTCGTCAGTTCAATGAAATCTGATTAATCTTTTATAAGAACAGGCAAATCTGTAATATTTTGATGTCTTCTAGCAGTTTGATTAGAAACAACCTTAGCATTGAAGAAAGGGTTGAAACACTTGTTTGTATTTTATTAAGTTAAAATGGGTCCAAAGTCTGGCTGCTCTTTTAAATAATATATCCTCTCCTCTATCTATCCTCCCTATGTGTGTTCTGTAGCTAAAAAAACAGGAACAAAAAATAAGGGGAGGTTTACTGACTGCATTGATCTGATTGTTATTGACCAATGTGCCTAACACTTTTTCCTTGGTGAGTGACTGCGGCTCTTTTTAATTAAATTAATAAGAAAAAAAAGGACTTGAATGATTCGGGTTTGGAAAGTTTTCGGTGTTCTATATTATAACACCTTTTTCCCTTTTGCTATGATTTCTTACTAATAGTGGTCAATAATATGCTTACATCTGACTGCAAGAAAATTATCAACCGGGTCAAAGATTGTGTGCATAAATGTTGCGCTATTTTTTTACCTCAAAATTTGCATAAATACTAGCAGACGGCGTATCTTCAGCTTTCTTTCGATTGAAAAAAGCATCAACTAAACAATCTCTCTTCATGCTTTCTCACCTTAAATCTTATCAAATTTTTTTATTTTTTATATCGTTATAATTTTTAATGGCTACATAATAATACTACATATATCTAGAAACAATAAAATGAGACATCATTTCGTGACTTTAAAAGCTGCGATCATCCAAACATTTATTTCAGCTTGTGTGTAGGGAGCCCCAATTTGATTTACTCTTGAACGCTAATAATTGTTTTTGTTTTTATGTGTAAAAAATACACATGATTATTTTTCGATTATTTTTCCATTCATGGCATAACACCAAATTTTCATTATTAGTTATGACAATAAATCCTACTTTGAATGAAGTGATTTGAATTGTATTTTTGTCTTATTTTTGTAGATTGATTATAGAAAGGACATGACGACTTAAGAAGAGGGGTTTACTAGAAGGACTGAGTACTATTGTACACAAAGGGTGGTAGAATATCCTGGGTCTCCTCAGACCACAGTGGCGCATGATTTGGGCGGTGGCCATTATCTGTTTGTGTGTCCTGCTTTGTGATTGTTGGAGATGATATTTTTTTCGTGTAAATCATTTCTCTTCGAAACGTCCCTGGCAGGGTCAAAGTCTGGCTATTCTTTTAACTCGCCTATCATCTTACTTACCCCTGGGCGCTTTTATGACCATAGCAGTTGCAAGTGCCCTAAAACTCTCAATAAACAAACAAAACAAACCCATTATGTTTGGGTGAAAGTAACTCTTTATTTGAATTATTGGAATACTTTTTTGTTTTCTGAAGGGTGGTTGCTGGGTATTTCTGGTGGACATTACATCTGTTTCTTCTCTTTTGGCGTAACCTGTCATCTTATCTTTCCCAGCACTCTTTTCATTACTCCCATAGCAAACATACACACACAGCTGTTTTGTATATATGTCCTGCCCATTGTCTTAACACACTTATTGTCATCCCCCATGTTTTACATACATGCATAAAGATGTCTAGCCTCACTTGCTAATTGCTATATAGAAGGACTGAGTTGGTTGGCGGGCGCCTCTGGTGGGCACTACTTCTGTTTCTTATCTTTTGGCTGATCTATCATCTTACTTTCTCCAGTGCTCCCTTAACAAGCATATACACACAGCTGATTTGTATCTGTCAGTGTTAGCTCAGTCTTGGTCCTGCTTGTTGTCCCAACAGACTTATGGTCATCCCCCATGTTTTGCACAATGGTCCCTAACTACAGGGTCACTTGCTATCTTGAAGGACTGAATACTTTAGTACGCAAAGGGCAGTATAATATCCTGGGTCTCCCTGGACCATAACAGTGCTTGATGTGGGTGGTAGCCAGTAGCCATTATCTATTTGTGTGTCCAGCTTTGTGATTGTGAGAGGTGATATTTTTTTCCTTTAAATCACCTCTTTGTCACCTTTTTGAGAGATCGATATTTTTTTCATTGTAAAATGTTCCGGGCAGGGTAAAATTCGGGCTATTATTCTAACTAGCCTATCATCTTACTTTCCTCTGGGCGCTTATATGACCCTAGCAGTTGTAAGCGCCCTAATACTCTCAATAAACAAACAAAGCGCCCTAAAGCTACTACTCTCAAGAAACAAACAAACGTTTGTGACGGGTTCAACTCCATTCACAAAATCCATTCTGTTTTTGGGGCGGGCCCTTTGTCCACCGAGCAGTTGATCGTGAGACAGGTCTCTTGAGATAGAGACTGAGGGTGAAATAAGGGCGGCTTGGCGAGCTATTCAAATTTAAATGACTGTCGTATCATCAGTATCCACTAGTGCTGCAATATGCATAGTGCAAACAAACTGAAATGTATATACAGTTACTACAGTTACTACAGAATCTTGGTCAGATTTTATTATTTTACAATTTTTTTACACTCTTTACATTACGTGTAGGTTTTGAGTCTTGCTTTCCTCACAGACACTTTTCCATGCTGTTGATAATACCCTTAAACTTGCTACGACATACACTATTTTAATCATCTCGTGAGTTGATGTAAATTCAAGCTGAGAGTATATATTTCTACTTCTACAGACAGTATTTTGTTAAGTTCTGACCAGAGCGCTGATGTGGATAGTTTATTGTAAAGAGCCAGGCAGCTGACTTGACCAGCCCCCAATTAAACTTAAACTATAGTGATTCCTGCTGGACTATTTGTGGGGTGAATATCGCGCACACTTCCACTAGCCAAAAGGAACAAAATAGAATAACCCAAACCAAGAGCGACCCGATTTTTTAAAGTTCCGGTTGGGTCGTTTCCGGGATTTGTCTACCGGATCCGAGATACTGATTTTTTATGTATTTGTATGTGTAAGAACATGCTGAGAGGCATACACTCGCTGGAAGTGTGTGTCTCAAAAAGACTCAAACACCAAAAAGAAAAAAGACAATAATGACACGACGTAACAACACAAGAAAAAATATCTTTAGTTTTGTTTGATTTCAATTTAAATTTATTGCATCCATTTAAATACAATATCTTAACACAATTTTCAGTCAGTAGGTACTGTAAACCACAACATTGTTAACATTTGCTTTATCAGCAGAAGCAACTTATTCATCAGAATATATTTTATTTGAAATTGAAAGACTTAATTTTCGATAGGTACGATCTACATAACCAATGTAATTGATACCCAGCTTGTCCGTTTGCACTCGTTGTGCATACAGACTTAATTTTTTTAAATGATTCAAATCGCAATAAACTGTCTGGCGCTTTACATTTTTAGAGGATTCACACAAAGTATTCTTTTTTGTTGCTGTTGGGTAGGAGGGTATATACAGGTTGGATTGGTTAATTAGATTTGCTATTTGAAAATTTAAACTTCAACAACAAACATTGATTAGTTAAGTTCCTCGTAATATTTTCTGATACGGATACAAAAAGAGAAATGATTTGGAACTTGCCAACACAATATCAATAACATAAAGAGCGACATGCACATCGTCTAGATCTCTATGTTTTCGTTCTAGAAAGACATTAGTTCGATTCGATGGGCAACTGATGCTGATGGTAGTATGTACACTTATTCGTGTCAAAGATTGTCTACAATACATATAAACAGTGATAATGTCGGTTGGCTTGTAACCATTCAAACTCAAGATTTGGCACCAAGTTTGGATATCAAACTCAAGATTTGGCACCAAGTTTTGATGCCCAGTCATCCCGGCGCAACGCTGTTATCAATACAAAATTACTTAATGATATAAAGACAACGGTTCGTAATTACCGGGGCTGATAGCTAACTCTCTTCGCCAGCTTAAATCTATAGCTTTAGGTTATGGTGAGATCTTACTTGAAAATTTACCCTCTCTGTCACAAACCTATCTACTGGTTAGCACAGACAGAGGCAACGGAAAAAGTTGTATGACGTATTATTCAAAGGAGCAAGATCAAGGATGTCTTTTTCCTAAAAAAAACAAAAAACAAACAAAACAAAAACCAGCGCAGTGGGCATATTACCAGCTGACTTTTGGTCTTGATCCAAAGTTTATCTCCTGCTCAGCGATTGGTTATGTTTGGGTCCAGGGACGTATCACATGTCCCATTGCTCTATTGTGTTACCAGACATAGCTTGGCCCCGACATCGCAGGATGCGGTATTGAGAATGGAAAACTAAACAAAACAAAAAGATGAACATGTCTGCCATCATTGTTATATTTATAGAACTGCAAGGTAGGTTATAATTAATACAACGACAACATCAACCTAAAGGCAAAGGTGTAAAATCACAGGCAGCGCAGGGGACGGAATGGTGCATGAAGGTCAAAACATTAATCCGCATTTCGGAATGATTATGAACAAGGACAATCTAGATATTACTCTATATCAATACAACTCAACAGCAAATATGTACACCTTATGTATGTATGGTTGGATTTGATAGAGGCTGGGAATTCATATTCATGCCTATCTTTAAATCGGAATTATTTTTAGTTTCGCATAAATTAATTCAATATTCAACAACAGAAAGCATTTATAATTTCGTTCAACAACAGGGATTCAGTCATCAGCCAGATTAGAGCAACAGAATTACATAATGGGAGAACTCTGCTTTGTTCCCTTTATTATTTGCGACTCGCCCGTTCCAATAATGACGACGCCAATCAGGGCTGGATCCGCATGATTTACCTCTCGACCTAACAAAAGCAATCAATCCTTCTTGACTTCGTATGTCGATATAATATTAATATTATGTCTAAAATGAGTTACCAACACTTAACTATAACTAAGTATGGTGATAACATAATCGTGTGCACTCCATTCTCGGAAGAATGAATTGCCAAAGGCTACCTACCAGTGCAATTTGAACTATTGAAAACGACTATGTCTGCAAACCGTTTGCCACGGGATTAATTCTGTTGCCTGTGCTGTGAGGCCGACTTCTGGGAATCAAAGATGTTCGTCTTGAAGAGCCTCTTGTCAATCTCGAAACCTGCGCTTGGTCTTGGGAATGTCTCCTAGTTAAGTTGTTAGCATATTTCATTGTCCTAAGATTTGATTTGAAGCGGTTATCTAGTTGTCCCGATCCGGGCGGTGCCAACCCTTCCCGACTTGAACCGTGCAGTTCATTGTTATTAATCATAACAGTGCGAGACAGCGTCGTGACATTTGTTCTATTAATGTTTCTGTTCTGATTTCTATAATCGGTAGAATTTGTCACAAGATCTCGTCTGGGTACAGTTCCACTCGAAAGCCGGTTTTCAATTAATACTGTTTGGTCTTGAATGTTTGTATTACTTGGTGATGTTAGACTCTCTGGACTTGAGAAGCTGCTGATTGGTAAGGCACCAGAGTGACTAGACAACGAAGAAACTATAGCTGTCGTGCTGACACCGCCTGGGGGCGTAGAAGACGATAAGATGGACGAGGAGGGCGATGAAAGTTGTCGTAGATTGCACAGTCTACTACTAGAAGAGTGAGCGCTGGATCTGGGTGCGTGGGTTGATGTCCCTTCCCATGAGTTTCCTGGTCCTGGTCCTGGGTAGGCCGGGGGCTGATCCTGGTGGGGGAAGGATGGGGGCACGCCTGTGCTCTGTTCCTCGATGGCACTTTGTCTTTGCGCATGTCTGGGCATACACGGGAGTTGGATCTGGATGCATCCTGCCATGTTGTGGCGTCCGTCGTCAGTAAGGCTGTAAGGTGGGGGCACCGACTCTGGACGGATGTACGGCTGCTGAATGTCGGAAACTGCACGAGAAATTAGTAATTTATCATATTTTTATTGTGTTTTAAAAATGTGATTAACGTGTTAGGTAATCGTCATATATAAAACGACTTATTTAACTCTTACTAAGTCCTATTCCTATCGGCTTATTTTCTTTATTGGCGATGCCTGTTAGTTCGTGTGTGTGAGTACTTACCTTTTAAAGATATGATTCTTACACTCGATTAAAAGTGGACACCTACATGATATTTGTGTCTAGTTTGGAACCTTATTAGAATAAATGAATTAATAGTATGCAACATCGATGACACGTAAGGACTCTTTGTGTGTTTATTGAGAGTTTTATGGCGCTTGCAACTGCTATGGTCATATAAGCGCCCAGAGGTAAGTAAGATGATAGGCGAGTTAAAAGAATAGCCAGACTT
>JAUEKZ010084946.1:0-10713 GCA_031471865.1 Melibe leonina | reverse complement strand
TGCCTACGGAAAGGGATTCGATGGTGCCTACGGAAAGGGATACGGTGGTGTCTACGGAAAGGGATACGCTGGACCTTACAACGGTGTCTACAGCAAGGGATACAATGGTGGCTACGGAAAGGGATTCGACGGTACCTACGGAAAGGGCTATGCTGGAGCCTATGACGGAGTCTACAGCAAAGGATTGGGATACGGCAAAGGCTTCGGTGGTCCCTTCAACAACGTTGTCGGAAAGGGATTCGGTGGATTCGGAAAGGACGGGTTCGGGTGAGTTTTGAGGACTGTTCTTTGACAATTTTTACGATAGAAAACGGTGCCTAGATGCGCTTGAATATTGTTACTATCGTTCATGTTATCATCTACCTTTTGGAACCATAGAGGAAGGGCTTAGTCTTAGATTAGCGACTCGGTGGTTGTCAAATATAAACAAAATTAAATTCCATGATTGCTACTTGATGAAAGACTACGATAACCAAAGTGGGAAGGATGAATAGAGATTTTAAGGGCAGTCAGCTATCACGACCAAATTGGGGAATGGCGTTTTAAGTTCATTGCATTAGTCTATGTCACGCACTGAAACATTAATTTAAATAATCAAGTCAAATGCCACGATAGATCTCCGCTTGACCCCACCCTATAACATTTTGCTATAGAACTTTTCTACTATGTCGTTGTCTTGAATCATAGATCAACGGTTGTTTCTTTGTCTCTCTCCCCAGTGCCTTCGGAAAGGGTGGTGTTGGCTTTGATGGCGTGAAGGTAAGCATTGTATACTCACACATCTCTTTGTTTCATTGGATTTGAGAGGTTGGAAAGGAAGAGAGCATCATTGTAAATGACTGTCTCTGCGTTGATTATTCATTTGGTTTCATTGAATTGGAGCCGGATGGTGTATAGCACAGTATGAGATGAGGAAAGTCTGGATTAAGAGAGAGGAAAAATAATGATAATAGAGAGAAGTGGTGACAATCAACATTTGATCACAAAGCGTGATCTCCGGTCCAAATCAAGGCAATGGGTATACATGTGAATCTTGAATGTACTGTAAATCATTATAAAACATCAGTGATCGGAAGAGATGTAGCTAAATCACTTTTTTTAAAACTTTTTTTTATAGCGAGTTTGCAATGTAGGATCTCAAAACGAGTAGTTAGTTTAGAAATTTAGTTAGCTTTTGAATAGAGATTTTACATGACAATGTCTTGAATAGGTACTAACGTATGCAAATTCAATTCCTGTGTATTTTCCTTCCAGGGATTCGGTTTCGGTTCCGGACCTTTCGGATTCGGCAACAAAGGTGAGTACCTACTGTAACAAGATGAATGGAAAGGGGGTCAAGTGTCGGTGTCATTGGCGGCGTCAGTATTAGTGTCAGTGATAGTGACAGTGTCACACTGGCAATGGCAGTGCCACTCATAGTGTCAGTGATAGTGGCAGTCACGGTGTCAATCAAAAATGGACAGCCACAGTGTCAGCGAATGTGACAGCGACAGTCATAGTGACATTGACAGTGACAGTGATGGCAATCGAGTGCCAGTGCTAAGGCCTGACATAGATTGCATTCATCAAACTGACTCCCAATGCACAGTATTCAATTATTCAATATTCTTAAAGGCATGATCGCTATAGAGTTAGCTAGGAGAAATCAATTATTGTATAACAGGTAAATGTACAAATTGAATTATACCGATATGCGATAGACTCATCCACACGAAGAAGGTAAGAGCAACTAGATCTAGAACAGACAAACTTTTGCAAGAATCGATCACAACACTATTGCTATAACTTAAGTTCTTATTCTTAATTAAGATGAATTAATATCCAGAGTAATTGAATATGAGCAACTATTTGAGGTACGCAAATGTAATATTCTAAATCTATTGACCTGATGACTTAATTTCATATTGCAACGATTTCTCTTCTTCTATTTTTATTCCAGGAATCGCCGGAAACAAGAAATTGTAAACTGTTTTCCAAATTAACTTTGACGATGTTTTAGAATTATTGATAGCCTAAAAATAAACATTTTGTGGTCTTTTTATCAATGGCTTCGTTCTTGATTTGTCATTTTTCTGTTTTTGGACCTTTTTTTTTATCATTTCCTCTGCTTTTTTGCTCCTACTCCTCCATCTCCTCACCCTCTCCTCCTCCTCCTCCACCAACACAACCACTACCACCTCATCTTCCTCCTCCTCTTCCTCCTACTTCTGCTTCTTCATTTTCCTCCTTGTTTCTTCTTATTCGTTCCTCTTTTTCTCTCCTCATCCCTTTTTCTAACCAATTATTATTACTCATACTGTTCCTCCTTTTCCTCCTCCTCCTCCCCCTCCTCCTCCGAATCCTTCTCATCATCATCCTTCTCCAGTTCCTCCTCCTCTTCCGTCTCCTCCTCCTCGTCCTCCATATCCTCCCCCTCCTCCATCTCCTCCTCACCCCCTCCTCCATATCCTCCCCCTCCCCCTCCTCCTTATCCTCCCCCTCCTCACTACCAGCCCTACCACTACAGACCCTGCCACCACTACCCGTAAAACTCCTTCACCCACACTACTAACAGCTGCAGCAGCACCACTATCTTTACCACCATAACCACCACCAACAACAACAACAAGAGGCAACATTATTTGCAACACAAACGAACACCACCCTCCACCATCTATATCGCAGCAACATACACTACAACTACAACTACGTCAAAATTGTGCTGCTGCCTCTGCTAATACTGCCTCTACTATCATGAGTGCTAATTCTACTACGACCACCACTACCATTACTACGACTACTGTTACTACTACTACTCCGACTTTTGTTGCTAATACATAACCAGCATCACTATAACCACCATCAGAACAATAACAACTACCACAACTTCTTCTCACTTAACTACTACTACCACTTTACTTATGTTACTACTACTACGTTACTACTACTACTACTGCTACTACTATTACTACTACCAATAATAGTATTGCTGAACTACTACTGTACTACTATTATAACTACTTCTGCTATATTGCTGCTACTACTACTACTACTATTACTACTACTACTACTATTACTACTACTACTACTACTACAACAATAACAACAACAACAACTACTACTACTACTACTTCTAATGCTACAACTACAAATGTTTCTTCTACCATGACCTCAATAAACTAATTATTGTATCAGCACCACCAGCACGGACACCTTCACCAAAACAACCACTATCTCCAATACCAGAGCAATTACAACAACAACTGTTGCTGACACTGCTGCCACCACTGCTGGTACTACTACAACGTATGCTGGTTCTCCACCGCCAGTGTCTCTGACAGACAGCTGCAACAGCGGCGCCGACATCAGCATCATCCTCACAAAAAACAATAAAACAAAAAGAAAACCCAACAAAACAAGATCACCAATTTCAACACCACCATCAATACTTCCACTCTAGTACCACCACCAATGCCACCACTTCATCTAACACCACCATCACCATTATCACCACCTCTACCACCACCACCATCGTCCACCACCATCACCACCACCGTCCATCATCCTCACTACCACCGTTCATCATCATCACCACCACTATCATCACCATCATCCCCACCACCATCACCACCACCACCATCACCACCACCGTCCATCACCACCACCACCATTATCGCCGCCACCACCACCCTCACCACACCTTCCACCATCACCACCACCATGATCACCCCCACCACCATCACCATTATCCCCACCACCACCACTACCCTCACCATTATCACCACCACCACCCTCACCACCACGGTAGAGAGAAAACATGAAAGGAAAGATCTGAAAAGAACATACACTGACTGACCAGACAAGCAAAAAATATGGGAAACATTCAATGAACCACGGTGGAAATAAGGCTTTACCTTAGGGCAAGGTGGGAACGTGCAAATATCACAGTATGTACGCGCTTCCGGTATAGAGTGACTGTTAATGGAGTATGATGATGGGGCCAATAAATTTATAAACTCACCTTCTATCTTACCTAGCCAAGCCTACAATCAAATAACGACAGTCGCAAAAAATACAATGAAGTATCAAAAGAAAGAGGAAAGGGGGTGGGGTGACTCACAGAGAGAGATTATAATTACAAGCCCAGAATACAGAATGACGGGGAAGGGGGATGGGGGATAGTAAGTTTATCTTTCTCATCTGCGTGTTGTTCCGATTCAAATCAGATTAAAAAGATAGACTTGGTCTCTAGACCGGTCTATATAGACCTAGAGAAAAAGGCAGACCTGCTTGATCCCAACTCAGAACACACAATATCATTAATGTGTCTGAAGAAGAATTATTCTACTTGTTGAAATCAGAATCAATAACAATAAATATCACTCTTGATATCTTTTTCATGGGAAATAACTGAAATAAAGTCAATGAGGGGACACATTTGCACACCTTAAAAAAATAACTTAATTTCTACTCACAGTGTGTAATCTAGTCTTTACTAAAAAAGCGTTGAAAAAACTTTTCTTATATCAATAGAAATTTCAAACATCATTAAAGCCATTCAATTTAGATAAATTATTAATTTTAGGCCTTGATTTGGGTTTCAATGCCAGAAATTCGAATATCGGACCCGGAGTAACTTTCATATTTCGCAACTCTCAATGCACATAGAGTGTTGATGACACCTGCCTCTTCAAATCTGGAGGTAGATTTAAGCCCCAAATTACTCGAAATATGAATGAAAACATCCCGGATCACAAAGGGCAATGACTGACGCTAAACAAGGGACCAGACCCAAAATTCTTACTTCGATCTATACCAACGCCTCCGTTAAACAATAATGGTCTATCATATGCCGTGAAATAAGTTTTAGAGCCATAGAAAATGTCTTACAGCGCCAACTGCATGAGAATGCCGAGGACGCTTCAGTAAAAGTGACCAACTGCAAGGTAGTCTAGGTAGTCTAGCTTTTATTATTGTAAAAGTAAAAGGGTGCTGAATAAACTAGGTACTCTTTATTGTTGAACTTTCAAATTTTCAATGCGTTAAATGTAAGTACTTGTCAAAACATGAACACACTGAGAGTGAATTAAGTAAGCCAATGGCTGTTTCGCTGTGGGCAGAACAAGGTTTCATTATGGAGAGAAGCTGAAGATATAATATCTGTTAGTCTTTAGATTTGCTACATGTTTTGTTTTTTTAAAAATTGAAGTACTGTCAAGGGAGAATCTTCAGTTTCATTGTTTTGCTTTTAAAATAGGTGCACAGTTAATACTCTATGCCATTTTGAATTTTCTGTTTATTTTTAAAAATTTCATTCATTGTTTCAGGTTGACAGACTGCGAGGATCCTTGCAGTGCACCTTCATGGCCACTCATGGCCGTGTTCTGGTAGAAGCCACTGTTGTCAGCATCGGGGAAGGACCCTTCTACTACCCAGCATGCCAGCAATGTTATTCCAAACTTGCTGATTCAATAAGAATGGATGGAATGTCGTAAGTTTTTATGATGTTTGTTACGCACAAGATCTATTTTTTGTTGATTATCCACTCCATAGCAAAACAAACAATTTCCCCTTGAAAGCTTTTTATGAACTCCTTCTGTTATACAACACTTCACTAGATTTTGTTTGAATTTGTAATATTTCTATTTGTAAAATGTGACCCTTTCTCCAGGGCTTTTAAAGGCTTCCAGCCTATATGCTCTGTAAATATGATATCTTAGATTTCTGTTGACTCAGAAATAATTTTTCTTTCTCTGGAAATTCTGATTCATGTTTTCTGAGATCTTTTTGAACAATTTGAATGAGACAGTGATGCATTCACATTAAAACATTTTTAACTGCTTTTTGATAAATCTTCACATTTTACCATACACTGGCTGATCTGCCAAGGTTGAAGGGTAAGCAATACTTCTAGTCATCTAGAAAGAACGGAAGTCAATACTTTCTGACAATTACTTTTAATTTTCAAATTTAAAAAGACACCCTAATTCACTAGCTATCACCGTAGCAAATTTGCTTGCTTTTTTAACTTGGGTGTTGGAAGTACTGTGAGAGGAACGGAGTTAATAACTGTAGCTAAATGACTGAATGGATTGAAAAACAGAAGATTTAGTGACAAACGAGAAACTTCAAAGTACATGATAATTTTTTCCCCAGATCTTGTATTAAGTGCCGAAAAGATTACCCTGCCTCTGCTGTGGTCCAGCGCTATCGGGTCAGTCTCACCATCTGCGACAGGAAGAGCCTGGCAAGTGTCACAGCCTTTGGCAACATCCTCTCTCCCTTCTTTGGCTGCCCTGCAACAGACTTTCACAACAAGTATGTGAGCATTGGGTTTTGTTTTTATTTTTTGTTGTTTTTTGTTTGTTGTTTTTTTTAAATTGTACAATGCAATACGGATTGGAGCTTTTTCCCTTCTGGGAGGATGAAGGCAGTGTATATAGTATAGATCAACTGTATTATCAACTTATTATTTCTTTAGAATGGAAAGCTTAGACTTAGCATCATCAGCATTGGGTTGTTTTTTTAAATGCCTTTTGTATTGTTTTGTCTACTTGTAAAGTAGTACCAAGATATCTTTTAAAAGAGTTGATCTATATTGGATGGCTACATAAGGTGCTTCCTTTGTTAAAAGTTATTTTATTGCTCTTTGGTACAAAGAGTGTAGCTTTTCTTATTTGACTTAAAGTTCCATCTTATTTTTGGGTTGTTGTTTTTGGTTTTTTTTCCACAGATGGATTGACCCGCTGAACAGAGGCTATTTTCCTCAGCCCTCTTCAGTCATCAAGTGTGCCCTGGAGAAAACCCTGGTAGGCTGCAGCCTGTTGTTTGGCTTCAAAGGGGCTGTCAGAAAGCCCAAAGGTTCACGCATATTCTTGAAAGATATCACGGACATGGTGAACTCTTCCACTGTCCTGTGCCCAGCCTGGAGTCAAGATCTGATTGCTGTGCAGATCCTGCCACAGAACTGTTCCCTTGCGCCTGTGCCAGTCATCCAACACCTAGTCAGGATAGGCAGGCTGATGAAGAGCAAGGGAGAAGACTCTACTAACACCATCATGACATCACACAGTGAGTTGAGCGAGTCCTTTCTCAAGGATGCTCTGTACAAACCATCACAGAAAAATGTTCATGAAGGAGATCATTACATTTCAGTCAGTAAAGATAAATTTTTTTGTAATTATAGACAGGATGATGTTGAGAGAAGTTTGCTTTCCACCCAAGGGGACATGTCCATAGAGTTAACAATGACAGGTTCTACTTCAAATTCAAAGTCTGATTGGTCTTCTGGAGCTCTACAACTACAAGAAATATCAAACCATGCACCAGTTACAGAAACAGGAACAAGTTTTCTCACACCCAAGGTGGACAAAAGGCAGACGTCTGTTGATGATGGCATGAATGTCACTCCATTGTCATCTCAGGGGTCAAGTTGGTGTGTGCGTAGGTGGCGAAGAAACCGTCAGGATGTCACTTTTACTCTTAGGGCAGCGGGTGATGCTTTTTCAACTTGCAGTAACCGTCCTAGTCCCAGTCAATACAATAGGAGTCCCTCTACCTCATGTTCTGAATCCAGCCCACTTGACAATGACTTGTGTCCACACAAATTAGATAACAATACAAGCTGTGATTCTTTTAAAAATCCGTCGAGCTCTGCAACTTGCAATAATGTAAGTTTAGTAAATTCTAAGTTTGTTACTATAAGAGAGAGAAAAAAGAAAAAAGTATTTGACTTTGAAGGAAAATAAGAATTGGACAGATAAGAGTGTGAATAATTTATCATCACATTTGTCAATTTCTAACAACAACGTCGCAAGTAATCAGCTTTTCTCTAGAGATATGGACAATTATTACTGTGGTGGTTTAAAGTACTCTCCAGCCATATCTGATCAGCCAGTTGTGACAAATGGTTTCTCTCTATTTCCATCCTCTGATGGTTCAAACAGAAACAGTTTGCTCTGCAGTTTGGATTTTAATGCAAATGAGACAGTACATATGGAACATAAATCCCTAAAACTTAAACAGCATCCTAGTCCTACAGGTAAAACAAATGGCGTGAGAAAAAAAAAAGAGAAAAGACAAGGTGCAATAAATGATATTGGTGGAAAGGATCAACACATTCATTTCATGTTGGACAGTTGCAGAGTTGATGAGGATTGTGTTAATAACAGCATTTTGGATTCAACAAGAGTTAACAACAATGAATTGGACGGTTTCTGTGTGTCAGAGATGCCAGAGTCGGAAGACTGGAGTTTGTACCAGGCCTGTGGTGGCATGGAGGCCCTTGATATAGACCCTGCACATCTACATTGCCTTGATGGAGTGTCATTGACTGCCAGAGAGAACTCAGTCTGTCAAATAAGGGACACCTCAAACACTATTAATTGTGTACAGCTTCCTACTAGAGGTAACGAACGATGGATTAATTTAAGCGATGAAAGAAAACCAGAGACATTTAGTAGTAGAAATGAAAGTTACGGGATTGCGTTGTGTGTTGACTCGGTAGACGGTGAAGACTGGGACGCAGCTGTGACAGGCCTGAATGAAAACTGCCAAACTTTGCCTGAATCTGGGGGTGGAAGACCATTAGTGCAAGTACAAGGACAAACCAGTGTACCTATAACAGTAACAGTAACAGAATCTGATTTCAGCCTTGATGACACTTTGTTACGTGTAGACGTCCTGGAGATTTCAAGGCTGGAGAAAAACAGTGAGCAATGTTCCAGCGGCCACAAACAACAGTTGGCCATGGGCAATATTGGGGGCGTGAGCGGCCAGTTGTCTGATAGTGGTAGTGATAGAGAGCTGCCTGAATCGGAGGACCTGGATATGTTTCTGGCCAGGGCTGGTGACATGTCTGCATATAGCGCTTCACAGTCTCAGGGTCATCTATGGGGGAGAGAAGTGGGTAGTGATACATGTAGTAGAACTAGTGAAGGGTCCTTTACAGCATCTCCCCTTGAGGTGGGGAGAAATTGTGCTATAACAAATAGAATTAAAACAGAATTTGATTGTGCTTTGCACAATGATTCTTTTCCTTGTTCCTTGAAGATTATGGACAAGAATGTTTCAGAATTATCACTATATGATTCTCTTATGTCCTGTAACAACAGCACATTTGATCCTGAAATGCAAAAACCTAGTCATGATTTAATAGAGAAGACAAAAGAGAGCTTTTCTGTTTCACCGGTTTTAACAAAACCTAAAGCAATTGACAAGATCTGCCCTGCTAATGCAGGAATTACAACTGAAACTGACAGGAATCTCTTTGAAGCTTCTTTTGACCTGTTCACCTCTCCCTCCCCATTGTCCAAGTCTTCGAATGTTGTCATCAATTCAAAACATGCAAGCGGCCATACAAATACTATGCCCGTTAATGCAAAGCATACAGATACAGATAGCCCTCATAGTGGTGTGTCCATAGACTCAAACTCAAACAGTTCTCATCTTGCACTTGCCTCACCATCATGTCCCTCATTCAGTCCACATGATTATCAGTGGGAAGGAGGGCACACCAAAACAAAAATGCATCCATGTTTCCAGTCTGTGCTTGTTACTGCAAGTGCAAAAGACAACTCTGTTCTACTGTTCTCTCAAGATGATTGCTCCCCTTTCCAAAGTCTTCATCAGCCATACCCAGAAACTTGTGATTGTTATTCACCAGATTTGTTCTCTTCTCAGTAAATTTCTATTTGTTGTTAAGGTACACAGTCATTAAATTTCTCTAGTCTGCGAATGAAACGTCACACTTATAATTCAATATTACAATACCCTGTGTTATTTTATCTAACTTATTTGTAAGCTATATATACATTGGAATCCCTGGATAGCGATACCCGTGAATAACGACAACCTCTGGATAAGACCTCTTGACCTCCTGTCCCGACTTTTTTTGTTATACTGTATATAATTACTGTAGTAACTGAATAGTGACACCCCTGGTCCCAAGCGATGTCGTTGTCCAGGGGTTCCACTGTATTAAGTGTCAAACAACAATATCCTATCCAATCTGTACAATAAATTATTGCTCTAGCCATGACTATGATGGTTTTATGTACCTACGTATTGTTCAAAGTTTTCCAGTCTATGTACTGTAACTTTTATTTATCAAGAATAAGAAATACATACTGTATAATAACACTGCCAAACCGAACGGTTACTACATAAAGATTTTATCAAGATCTCAAGCAACTCGCACCTACAATGCGTTTGTTGCTGATCTGTGATAAAAGACATTTTTGTGGGCGCCTCTGGTGGTCCCTTCTTCTCTTTTGGCTTTATCTGTCAGTGTCATCTTGCTTTTTCCAGCACTCTTTCCAGTGCTCCCTTGCAAGCTTACACACATAGCTTTTGTTGTATCTGTTAGCTGAGTCTTGGCCCTGCGTGTCATTCTAACTGACTTATGGTCATCCTCCATGTTTAACACACTGTGTTACCTAACCACAGGGTCACTTGCTATCTAGAAGGACTGAGTACTTTTGTAAACAAAGGGCGGTAGAATATCCTGGGTCTCCCCGGACCACAGTGGTGCACGATTTGGGTGGTAGCATTATCTGTTTGTGTGTCCTGTTTTGTGATTGTATGAGATGATGTTTAATTTATTTCCCTGTAAATCATCTCTTTGTCTGTCACCTTTTTTGAGAGATGATATTTTTTGTTGTTGTTGTAAATCATCTCTCTGTGAAACGTCCCTGGCAGGGTCAAAGTCTGGCTATTCTTTTAACTAGCATATCA
>JAUEKZ010084727.1:0-11138 GCA_031471865.1 Melibe leonina | reverse complement strand
AGGAGCCAAGGACATTGGGTGTGAGGTCAGGAGCCAAGGACATTGGGTGTGAGGTCAGGAGCCAAGGACATTGGGTGTGAGGTCAGAAGTTGGGGTCAACGCCATAAAATGTTTGAATTAAATTGTTCAGAGAAGGCATTGATGATTTGAAGTGACTTTTTGCAATTAATGTTCAAAGCCAATAGAGTAACTCCACCACATTGTTCATCTTCAATTGCAATGCCACACCATTGCATCACTATCCATGCAACAACTCACAGTCATAAGCACTTTTGCACACTCTCATTCTTGCTTCAGTCATAATCTTTCTCTCCCTCACACCCCCCCCCTTCATTTTAATCATATCATTTCCCCTGCTGTGTTCTCTTCCATACCTATATGTAATTTCCTACATGTTGCTGTATCACATTTTTCTCTATTAAGATAAAGTGTAGAGCAGTTTGAGTCATTCATCATCATTGTTGTAATTTTTACTCTGCCCACTGTCACCTGCTGTGCAGACGTGACACAATTCTGACACAGGGAGAGGCTCAGTCTAAGATGAAGAAGAAGGTCATGACCAAGGGTACATTTGAACGACAGATGGGCGAAGTCAGGAAGAAGATCAAGCAGACCATCAACGTAAGCCATACATATGTCTAGAAACTGTCTCATCTTTCGTTTTTGATTTTATGAATGGTTATGGGATAAGCATATGTCAATAAATCTTGATGATGAAAACAGCTTTTCTGGTTCACTTTGACATTGATGTGAGATAAAAAGCCAGTGCTGACAGTGACGTCGAAAGCAAAATTTCTTAACTAGTAATGGGTTAAAGGGCTATGTAAATTAGCTGTTGCAATGCATGAGTGTTGATTCTTCTTCTTTTCTTCTCTTCTTTTTCTTTTATTCTCCTCTTATTCCTACTTAATATCTTTATAACTATTGTCAAATGTTGTATTGACTTGTTTCGTATCTGTCCCCCTCCCCTCCATTTCAGGAAGCAAATGCGTGCGATAATGAGATCAAGGAGTTGCGTGAACACCAGCAGGCGCTGAGTGAGAAGCTGGAGGAGAAGCAGATCAACTGCCAGCAGCTGCAGGGTGTGTCTGACACACTCGACGGGGACATTGACCGTGTACTGGAGGTCAAGCAGAAGGTACACACCCACTACACATTAAGTAAAAGTAAAGTTAAAGTAAAATTTGTAACATTTATCCCTGAATGGGGAATTTCCTTTGGCCTGTCATAAAGGAAGACGAGGATATCACATGTGTCAGACTGAATCCAGAGCTGCAACTAGGGTAAGGGAGATACACTGCCTTACCCAGTGGTGCAGTGTCAGTACTTGTGGCATATTTTTGAATTTCTGATGTTGCAGGCGGAGATTTGAATTCGGTTTAATACCCACTGAATTTCTGTCAGCAGTCTTTTATGCTTGACATCACACTTTTGTATGTTGTGTGAGCTGCTGACCACTGATGCCCACACATTAATCACCTGTGCCAGATGCAGTTTAATGCCTTTCCCTCCGCACAGAATTGGATTCAAATGATCTAACACATCACTAGCTACATACATAAGCTGTCACAGGAGACAGACATCTTATGTTCTGCTTTTCTGTTTTGTATTTTCAAGATGTTTAGATTCCATCATAAGTTTTGGAGAAGTTAATATCTAGCATAAATCAGGACTTCCGTATTGGAAATTTTGTGCTGTCTGTTTGTACTCCTTATAAACAGAGGTACTGGTAGTAGTGTGTATTGGTAGGAGTAGCACTGTAGTATCCATGTTTTTTCTAGTTTGCCGTCTGCAGCCACTTTTAGCAGGTACACAGTTTTTCGAATATATTGTAATTAGGTTATGAATTGAACTTTTCAATGATGCACTTTGGCTTCATGGACTTTGAAACAAACAAACCTAGATGCAAGAAGTTAAACAAAAGGTAACTCTAAGTGTCTTGGTCCTTTGTTTATAGATTATCTCCTCACTAGAGTCCGGTTAGTGCATATTTAAGTTATTCTTTAAATGTTTCCTGTTTGTATTGTGGTTTGTCCTGATAAACACCTTATGCTGAGACATTGTCTTTATCCCTTCTAACCTTTTGACAACTATTTTCAACTTTTTGATAAAAAAATGGGCAAATATGAAACTTGAAATTTGTTTCTCCAGAACATGTCTGACTTGCTGACTCGTCAGCAGAAGATGAAATACTACCAGCAGGTGAAGGATGGCAAGTACACCATGATCTGCCGCACACCTTCCGCCCTTGAAACTGAGACAAACAAACAGGAAGATCGACTCCAAGCACTCACCACCATTGTTGATCGCCTGAATGAAGAGTTCCCACGTGCCCAACCTGCTCTGAGAAAGGTCACAATTTCCCTCAGGGCAAGAGGACCTCTGCCTCAACCAGAAGAAGCGTAGAAGCAGATGCAAACAAACAAATAATGATGGAATATCTATTTCCATTAGTAAAAAAACTACTCCACTGCTGCTCTGCATGACAGAACAGAATATAATGCACAATTGCATGACAGAAACAGACTGCTTAAAATATGAAATGAATATTTATTCCTGTGAAAGAAACTGACAGTGGTAATAAATACTTTGATGTTTTCTTGTCAAAATTTATGACACATTTTTACCCAGATACACACAGTCCCAGAAAATTTCTCCAGCCTAATTTCAAACTTGTAATGTGTAAGTCTTTATCAAAAGGCTGTTTCAGGTGGGATAAAATATAGAATTAATAATGATAATAATGATAATACTACGTAACATATTATCTTGAATTTATAAAAATGGAAAAAGTTTTCATAAATTGATTTGTGTAATATATTTTTTAATCTGTTGATAATAATTTCAAGATAAATCAAGTGAATTGATAGTTTGGACAAAAAAAACAACCCCAACCCAACCCAACCCTTTCCATTGGATCATCTAAAACAGGCTGAAATTTAATCCTAGTGAGGATTTATCATTTTGATTCATACATGTCTTAATGTTTGTGTTTCTTTATTTTCTTACATGACTTGAGTAATCCTGTGTGTATGGGTGTTTGTAAATCTTTGTTTTCTACTGTGTCTCGTCTTGTGTAACTGGTTTCACGCTTGGTGTGTATTTTTTTGTCTGTGCTGTGTCAAGTCTCAAGTTATTGAAGGACATGTACAATGATAAATACATGTTTAAAAAGCTGATATTTGTGTATGTGGATTTTTTCCCATTTCATTTTACTGATACCCCCTTTCTCTTCCATTGTCTCTTTCCTCTCCTTCCCTCTCCTCATGACACCAATTCTCTCCTTTTCATGTCACCCTCTCTTCCTCTCCCTCCTCCTCCCTCTTCCCCTGTCTGTATCCTCTCCACTCTCTCTTAGACATCTCTGCCTCTCTCTATCTGTCGCACATTGCATATTATGATGATATCAATATAAAAAAAGAACAACCTTTAACTTCCTCAAAGGCAACTCACTTTCCTTTTTTATAGTTATAGGTTGTTGAAAGTTGAAAATGTAAAAAAACCGTGAACTGGCACAGGAAATCAAATCCATGCAAATGAACAAGTTAATAAGATGATAAAGGCAGTGCTGATAAGAAGGAGGTTTTGAATTTGGGCCTTACTCCGACCCCAATCACCTGACCAGCAGCATAAGACAGTGTCCATATCCAGGTGCGAATCCTGATCCAATCACTTTTCTACGTACTTCACCATTTTTCTGCTTTCTCTGACGTTGTTTCTTATTGGCACCACCAGTTATCTTTTTATCTTATATTTTGCTTATTTTATGGAAAGAAGGAGCACAATCACACCCTCTATTCAGATCCCAATTGGCAGGTTAACCCTTTCACAGCATGAGCAGGGTCTGATTCTAACCCAACTGAAATATTCAAAATCTTTAAAATTTACCTACTTGTTCTTATACCTTGTAAATCAGATTTCAGTGAACTATCTGGTATAAAAATAGGTAAATCTTGAAGATTTTGGTGTCCTTAGCAGTGAAAGGTTTACAGGAGAAAACTCAAATAATCCAGATTTGGGGAAAATATGAATAAGAATGACTAGCTTGAGCTTCTAGGCATTCATATATCAATGCCAACAGCAAACACATTTACAATATCCTCATCATTTGTGTATTATTCATCCTATGCGACTATTATTTTGTTTGATAGAGCATCGGGCGTTCTTACTTTCCTTAATTAATAGTGCTCATCCTGAAATTGGGATCATGTATGTTTTCACATTTAGCCAAGAAATGCTATGCATTCAGACAAAGGAGTCTCTGCTGTAAACAGGATACACTAACAACACATTTGGTTGAATTGGAGAAGGAGGATAAGGAGAAAAAAGAAGAAGGAGGAGGGGGAGAAAAAGAGGGAGACGAAGATATGGAGGGTGAGGAGGAAGAGGAGGAGGGAGAGGAGGAGGAGGAGGAGGAGGAGACGAAGACAAAGAAGAGGAAGAAGACGACGACGAAGAAGAAGTAGAAAGAGAAGGAGAAGGAGTGGAAGAACAAAAAATCGAAGAACGACGACAACAACAAACTATCAAAAAGTTTATAAATTCTCAGCTTATCCATAATTTCCTCAAACTTGGGACTCTTTGACAGATACAGATATAGATACAGACACAGATAACAATTGGAACAACAAAATGAAGAAGGCAATATTTTGAGAAGAATAAATAAACATCTTTTTTTGTTTTTACAATGGAATGTACATGAGAAATTACAGAAGGTGTGGAATATCAAGAGAATCTAGGCAAATAGAATAAAATTTTATTTGTTTTCGATGAGCAGGTAGTATATATAATTATAATAGATTGATCATTATCATGTAATGTGTGAAAGAGGGCAACCAAGTCCAAAGTTCATCGCTGTTACAATACTGTTTCTCTCGCAAAGACAAGAATTTGTATTAGTGGTTTAATCAGTCCTCAATTGTTCACGCATCAATTACCTCTTTCACTACTAATGACACCAAAATCTTCCATACTTATCAGATCTGATACCAGATAAATCAGATTTCAGTGAACGGACATATGCAAAAAACCTGAAATTCCGGCTTTTGGCATATGTCAGGTCACTGAAATCTGATTTATCTGGTATAATAACACGTACATTTTCAAATTTCGCATATTTCAGTTGGGTCAGAATCAGACCCCGCAGTGAAAGGGTTAACGTCATAAAGTCAGTATTTTGAGCAAGGCATAAAATTACTTCTTTTATACATGAAATACAAAGGACAAAACATGCCCTGCACAACTCGCCTGTCCACATCTACCCATTTTGGACGTCCTCGTGAGGACCTGGTAGATCTTTATAAATAGACCCACGGCATATACAAAGACCAGCAAGTTACCCTTTCAATGCTAAAGTTATTTCTAATCAAACTTCTTAGACATCAAAATCTTCAAGATTTGCTTGTTTTTATACCAGATAAATCAGATTTCAGCGAACGGACATATGCCAAAAGCCTGAAATTCAGGCTTTTGACATATGCCCGTTCGCTAAAATTTGATTTAAGTGGTAAAATAAGATAAATGTTTATGATTTTGAATATTTCAGTTCGATTATAATCAGACCCTGTTGTGAAAGGGTTAAGAAGCAGAGAAACCAGATGGTTTTACAAATTGTTGACCATTTCATTACATCAGTGAAAAATGAAATCAACTCTCAGGACACTCTACCAGGTCATACAGTGACAACACCCGCAGTGAACCCAATCGAATCAAAACCCAGTTAGTCCATGAAAGCCAAGAGGCGGACAAGGGACAAAATAGTTGTCACCTTCTGGATAGGACGCTGGCCTATCTAAAATTACTTTCCTCAACCAAAATTTTGGGATGGTACCCATTTGATACCTGGGTGGAGTGAGGTAAATCAACTCAGACATGTGATAGGTGTCCGTATGGGTAAGTTTACCATTACAAACAGCTTAGATTTCATTCCATGATCAATACCGCGCTTTTTTTTTTTTTTTACTTCTTTTGGGAACATTCACAAAATCATCTAGAAACAAGTGTACATTGAAAACTGTCAATAAAAGTGAATAAGATTGCATAATGATTATCCTTCAACAGCCTTGATATTTCATTCCCTTTTTTTAATTTCCCTCAAACATTCAACAACCAATAACTATTAATAACATAATAGGAAAACCCAAGCATGTGATGAAGGTGTAAACAAGTAGTAGTATAATAAGTAAGCGACGTGTGGACGTTGGCTGCGACCTCTACATTAATACTGTGTGCTCCGGTTCAGATCAAGGTACAGGGTACAATAAGGGGCCCGTTTTATGAGGCCATAACTAAGGCCTAGCGCATGCCTAAATTTTAACCCTTTCACAACAGGGTCTTTTTCTAACCGAACACAAATATGCAAAATCTTTACGATTCTTCTGTGCTTATACCATATAAATCAGATTTCAATGGACTGACATATGCCAAAAGCCTGAAATTCAGGCTTTTGGCATATGTCAGTCCATTGAAATCTGATTTATCCGGTCCAAGAATACGCCAGTTTTTAAGTTTTTGCATGATATTCTTGGTTAGTATTAGACCCCGCTGTGGAATGGTTAAATAAAGCTCGAATCAAGTTCGGGCTGAATGGTTTGACTACGGGATATGCGGGGTGAAACATTCAGTCCCAGCTTGAACAGAGCTGAATTTAGAATTTAAGCTCCGATAACAACCCAGTCGGTGTGATAAAATCAGGAAAAAAATCATTCATAATCATTGACAAAAGTAAAGATAGTCTGGTTCTTTAAAGATGATTATTTTACACTGTACACAAAGAATCTCATTAACTTGTCGTGATATCAAGCGGGTGACATAAATATCGATAATCTTCGTCTGACGTCATAAGCACAACATGTTTACATTCCTCTGTCAGTAATTATCAGTTTTCAATGATACCATCACCACAAAATGAAAATGTGCCTGCTGAGTATTTTTACTTTATTTTATTCAGTCTGTTTGTTACCAATGACTGCGGTCCGTTCCAATAATAAATTATATTTGTGTTGTGATGAATGGTGTATTTTATAACACATTGCTACAATTGAAGAACGTGTACCATATTGATGTGTTATGACGAAGGACGCATTGTGTCATGTTAGGAACAACAACAAAGTGGTATGGGACCATTTCAATGTTGCCCCTTGCGTCTGACAGAAAATTCAAGCCAGAAGAAAAATAAAGAAGTCGAATAAATGGGGGAATTGAAAATTCAATGAAATAATAAATAAGACAATCTAGAATTCCCACCAAAATTTCATACCATAAATACGTTGGTCAGTTTTTTTTTTTAAAGGTCAATATTATGGTTGAGCTAAAAGTTTGTCACAACATAATATCTAGTACAACAGTTTACATGTGCCACCACAATAATTCATCATTGAATTTCCAATCGCGTCACCAAATGATTTATTACCACACACTCAGGTGACACTGTGTCACTCTTTAACGTGTTCCAACTTAGAACACATTGGGTCACAAAGATGTGTTCTCTGAAAATGTGACCACGCAGTTGCTCTGCCGGCCTGGCGAGGGGCACTCATCACGGGAGGAGGTGGTGGAAAAATTGTCCAGCTCCATTTTGGAACCATTTTGGTTGTTGTCTTGGTAACCAAACGGATGTACTTTGTTCCTTCCCGACGACCTTCTCCTCTCCGTTGAGCATCGTTCTGAAGAAGTGCAGAGTCCCTGTCGGACTGGGGGTTTCTCCTCGATGGACTCGAGACTGCCTGTGTAACTGAAGCATTTTGGACTCGTCTCACAGGACCGGACTTGGATTTGTGAAAGGTCAGACACGAGGAAGGCTGGGTTCATGTACGACTGAAGCTGCTGCTGGGCAGAGTCAATGCTCATCACCTGGCTGCTGGTCGGGACCAGAGTCTGGTCGGAAGAAGACGGGACCGAGTTCAAGGACTCTGAAGAGTGGGTCGGGGCAGTTGGGATACGCCTTTGTTGTAACACGGGAGAGTGGGTAGAGAAAACTCGATCTTCAGAATGATTCCGCTGCTTCTGGTGGTGGGACTTGCTGGACTTGCTCTGCCCACTACGCTGCTCTCCTCCTCTCCGACCGCCTTTCTTAGAATTGTACTCGAAGTACCTGGAAAAGGATTTATTGTCGTTGACCACGGGTAATTTAAGGTTGCGCCTAGGGCCGAATTTGAGCAGTTGGTTCTTGTCATCCTTTGGGCTGCCACTGCCGCTGCGATGAAAATCGGCATGTTTCTCCACCCACTGACCCGTTTTCATGTCCTGGTATTCGTTGATTATGTGGCCGCCCCCGCCCTCCACCGCCTCTTCGTCTGTCATATCCGGTTGACTGTTACGGAGCACTATTGTGTTGTATCCCGGAGGGTCCGGATTGGACAGCGGCCAGGACAGTGGTTGTGTCATAAAGACGTCATCAGCACCACCGTCATCCCTCTCCGACATCGATACCATCACAGTCGTCTGGTCCTGGGCTGATGACTTATCTTCGGGGTTTCCCCCAGGAATTATGACGGCCGAGGGCGGGAAGAAATCGACACCCTGTACTGTCAAGTAACGAGAGGATTTTGGTGAGGGTTTCCCGCGCAGGGAGTACCAGGCGATCTTGTCCTTACTGCTGGTGGCAGCTTCGATGGAAGATGGGCGCGGATTGAGGATGAGGGAGGTACTGTTGTGCCGCCGGTGGTGCTGGGGGTGCTGTGGGTGCATTCCGAGGGTGCCCTGCGTCTCGTGCACCATGTCCACTTGCACCCCGCTGTCGTCAGAATTTCGCACCCTCTTCTCCCGCACCTGAACGTCTTCGTCGACCAGCCAGTAAGTATTTACGTCACCTTTTCCCTAGGAGACACACGTTACAGAAGACGTGGTAGTGATATATACATACTTGTTATAACTAATGCCATTAATACTCATTATTGATATAAAAGTTGCCGAAATGGATAGGCACGATATCTTGTACTTGTGACAAGGCGATGCGTGCCGTGCCCGGTATGAATCCTCCTCCAGTAACTTTTCTGTCCCCCTTTTCTCTGCTTTCTTGTCTTTAGTTTATATCAAAACTGCTTGTATCATCCTATATCTTACTTATTTTTAGTGCTTGCTCGACACTTTGCTCTGTGCGGCAGCAATTTAATTTATCTGGAACTTCTGCTTTTGGTTTGATCTGAATTGGTATAAATAACCAACCAATCAACCAACCTAGCAACCAAGCAACCAAGCAACCAAGCAACAAACCAACCAATCAACCACGTTCATTACCTTTAGTTGGATTAGGCCCCTATCCTCCAGTGTGTAGCCTCCGAGCTCATCCAGAATAGCTTTGCAGTTTTGGCTGACATGGATCTTCAGAGCTGAAAGGGGAAAAGCCATAGAAACATGAACACTTTAAAAACCCAACAACATATTTTATTTGTTTAGTTGATAACCGCACTGACATGAAAATTCGGCCTAAAACCAGTCAGTAGGTAACATTTGAGGAGGAAGGGTATGGAGGAAGGAGGAGATGGTGGAGAAGGAGGAGGGTAGAGAAGGAGGAGGGAGGAGGCAAAGGAGGAGGAGGAAGAGGGCGAGATGGATGAGGAGAAGAAGAAAAAGAAGAAGAAAAGAAGAAGAAGAAGAAGAAGGGGAGGAAGAAGAAAGAATTAAAGAGGAGTCTTATTACGTTTAGTCTACGTTACATCTACGTCTGCGTTACGTCTACTTTAAATTTACGTTACGTCTTCGGCTATGTTGAAAAAGATGAGAATGAATAAACAAAATATGTTGTTTTCTATCTAGTTCCTTAGTGGAAATTATCTTTAGAGTCTGAACTAAAGGGAGACTATGACATCACAGGCATCAGCCGCAGTGCAGCGCCACAGTAATAGGAATTGGCGTACCTTCCCCGTGGCTCTCCATGCGAGAGGCGGTGTTGACAGTGTCTCCGAACAGGCAGTACCTGGGCATAGTCTGCCCTACCACCCCAGCCACACATGAACCTGAGAGTCAGGGGTTCGGGTTGGGATGAAAAAAAAGGGGGGGGGGTGGCAGAATGGGCAGAGGGAGAGGGAGGCGAGAGAGGTGAGAGAGGACGTGGAGGGATATATGCACAATAATATAGATACAGTAATGGTAAATAAAGACTCAAAAAAGCATTTCAAATTTATATTCATCAATTGCTGCCCGAAGAAAGGATGCGAATTTGATACCTGGACATGATCTATGAGAATTATGGGAAAATTCAAAACATAAATGTGGATACAAAAGTAAGAAGAAGAAGATGGAGATGGTTTGGGCCAACTTCGAGAAAGCGGAGTGCGGACATATCCCACACAACTTTAAAATGAAGAGAGCAGACATCAAAGAAATTATGATAACTTAAAGTGCATTTCTATAGCGGTAAAGACAGTATACGGCGATGGGATTAGATATTCAACATTAGCCCCTCATTTATCTCTGTGTGGCAGCACATTAATTTATCTTGAGATCCCCACAATTGATAAGACTTGGGATTGTGTTTAAAAATAAAACGTTTGGTATTGTGCTTGAGTTGTAGCTAAGTAAAATACATAGATAGACTGACAGTACATATCTCTTGCTGCTATCCCCACTCACCGCTGTGAATGCCAATGCGTAGCTCCAAGATGTCCTCCGGTCGGTGGCGTATCTTGAACTGTTTG
Source organism: Melibe leonina (assembly GCA_031471865.1). NCBI lineage: Eukaryota > Metazoa > Mollusca > Gastropoda > Nudibranchia > Dendronotidae > Melibe > Melibe leonina. The sequence goes on along the minus strand of JAUEKZ010084727.1, from coordinate 501 downwards.
ATGGCGGACAGGAGGGAGAAGGACATGGACGCTACCTCCCCGGCATGGCAGGACCCGTTCCTCTTGGGCAGCCCGGACACGACCATATAGGCGTCCCCGATGGTCTCCACCTTGTACACGTCGTAGTCTTTGATGATGCCGTCAAACAGCGTGTACAGGTCGTTTAGCATGTCCACGATCTGAGAGGTAGATAGATAGATATATAGATATAGATAGATATATAGATATACAGATGGATACAAATATAGATAGATAGATAGTGTGTGTGTGTGTGTGTGTGTGTGTGTGTGTGTGTGTGTGTGTGTGTGTGAAAGAGAAACAGAAAAAAGAGAGAGATAGATAAAGAGCGGGTGAGGGAGAAAGAGATAGACAACAAGCGCCCTAAAACTCTCAATAATCAAACAAACAAAGAGATAGATCGATCGATAGATAGATAGACAGAGAGAGAGAGAGAGAGAGAGAGAGAGAGAGAGAGAGAGAGAGAGAGAGAGAGAGAGAGAG